>SSNR01000008.1:743536-787790 GCA_006937965.1 Callopanchax toddi | reverse complement strand
CCCCCCCCCCCCCCCCCCCCCCCCCCCTGAAAAGCCCCCGCGGAGGGGGGGGTGCGCCCCACTAATTGGGAACCACTGGGTTAGCCTAACCCTCGTGAGACTCGTGACTTTGTGAGACTTCAGCCATCCAGGAGGGGCTTGGACTAGAACCACTGCTCCCCCAAAACGAGAGGATCTAGTTAAGGTGGTTTGGGCATCCTGCCTCCTGGATGCCTCCCTGGGGAGGTGTTTGGGCATGTCCTGCTGGTTGGAGGCTCCCAGGTCAACCCAGGATTTACATCTCCAGGCTGGCCTGGGAACACCTTACAGTTCCCACCAGAGATTCTGGCCGGCTAGAGGATGGTCTGGTTTGCCCTACTTGGAATGCAGCCCCCATGACCCGGACCCAGATAAGCGAAGGAAAACGATGCAAGGCGTAGTTTAAGTTGTATCAAAATTGCATTAAAATTCTAACTTTCCACCATTTTATCTGCCTAAATTATCGAAGCAGGACAGGTTAAAAAAACTTATATTACCAATATCACCTACATGTGATCATGGAAATAAAATTCTTTATGAACACTTGTGATTATTACAAGCTCAAAAGGAAGAATAATTTCAGTGTTTCACAAAATAACTAAACAAATTTAAAATATCGGAATATATTTCCAGAAAGATAAATGCGTTATTCTAGAAAACCCTGTCGAATTGACTTTGGAAGAAATCAACCAACAATTGTAGGCTGCAAGTCTGCTTCCCTTTGCATGGAGTCGAAGCAGTGGACGGTTTTAGTTGTGTATGTGTGTGTGTGTGTGTGTGTGAGACCCCAACAAAAAGACATTTAAAGTTGATGACAGCAAAGCAGGGGAATGTTAGGAAAAAAGGGGGAGTGGAGGTAAGATCTGAACTTGATCCCTCAGCGTCTCGATACAGAACCAAAACAAAGAATCAAACTAGTCTCAACAAAAAGAAGAATTTTAGACCAATCACAGTTCACATGTGAGCTCTGGGAGAAGAAGAGAAAAGGAGGCTAACAGCTTCTATTAGCGTCTGGTTCATCAACCCTGGAAAGCTTGCTTAGCAACCACGCACACTGAGCTCCGAGCGATGTTGTCACAGTTGCCATGGAGACAGGAGCACACGTAAAACTTTTTTTTTTACCCCTCCACCTTTTTCAGGAGCGATTTGCAACTTGGAGAAAACAACATTTTCCATTTTTAGGAGGCCATTCATTATGTATGCGGCCTGTGTGTGTGTTGTATTCATTTAAAAACACTGTTTGACGTACTTCACCCCCCCCCCCATCCACCCAGCATGTGATGGATAATTTGTAATTTCATTCATCTTTTAGCCCCAAACTTCCCCAGTAATATTTAATGGAAAACCTTTCAAAACAGCTTGATGTATTCAAATGAACCGACGGTTCTCTGGAGAGGAAATAAAATGGAATGACTCTCGTTTCGACAACATTCATTAAAGTTTCTATTTTTACTTCTGCAAACTCACTCCCCCCATCTCACACAAACGTACTCACATGAGTGCAAGGCCAAGGTAGTTGGCAGTGCTGCCCCAATACATCGGGTTCTCGATGAGGTTGAAGGGAAAAGCTGACACCTTCTCGTCCATCAGGATGCCAAAGTAGTCACCTACACAACGAAACACGTTACATCAGAGCTGGAACACGTGAAAACACAAAGAAAAACCTAAAGTCTGTCCGATTTTATACCTGCTCAGTAATTAAAGAGGCTAGAGGGGGGGAAATTTCAGTTCTAATGAACTGTTTTAAAGAAAATACAAACTTTTGGATCTGAAAACACATTACCAGCCAAAGATAACCTGAGTGACAAAATGCAGTTCTCAAATGATTTTAGTAATAATAACCCAACCTGACCCTGAAAGGTTTCTGACCCCTAGATTTACACAGTGGCTGTAAAACACCTGGTAGCAACAACTACAATTCAGACACTCTGGAGGGAATTCCAACATGTTTAGGGTCAAAGGTCAGACACTCTCCTTAAGGATTATCTGGTAGGCAGCAGATTTCATGGTTCCATCTAGGGATGACCAATACCGTTATCGGGTATTGGTCAGATACTCATACTCATAAAAGTACTCCGATACTATGAAACCAATACTATTTAACGTGATGCTCAGCTCTCAGTTGAGCTGCAGAGAGAGACAACAGCAGCTAACTGGAGCTACCTCTGGAGCAGGTGGAGTCGACTTACTTGTGTTGGAGTAATATTAGTAATAGTAGTAGTAGTTGTACTGTTTTTATGTAGTAGTAGTATAAACACGCTGTCCGGATCCTCACAGTACCGATGTTTGGTTCGGTAAAGTTCCAGTAATCTGTTCGTAATGCCCGATCAATTCCCAAAATGTTAGCATGTTGAATTTAGCCGCTAACATTTTGCTAACAGGTGATTAAAGCTTCTACATCAACCTTTACTTCAGATTACTGTGACTTTTTATTTTATTGTGAAGCAACCAGCTGACAGATCCAGTCTTGCTGTCACATGACCTGCTGATAACGATCAAAGTCATTGTGTTTATTAACTTTATTTTAAAAAGTCAAAACTAGCATTTGCTTATTTGTTGTACCAAACCATGACTTAGATCAATGGCATTCATTAGTACTTGTGTCGGTACTCGGGTTCGGCAAGTACTTATATGTAAGTACTCATACTCTGGTATCAAGCCATCCCTAATTCCATCAATGACAGCAAGTGGTGCAGGTCCCGAAGCAGCCCCAGACCATCACACTACCACCACCATGTCTGACTGTTGGTTTGATGTTTTTATGAAATCCAGTTAGTTTTACTCCAGATGGAACGGGACACACACGTCTTGGGGATCACAAAGATGTTTCCTCTAATAAATGAAATCATCATTTGAACACTGCCTCTTATATTTACTCAGGTTATCTTTGTCTGATACTGATTTTGTTGCTGATCTAAAACATTTCGTAAGCAAACACAGAAGAAATCTGCATGTTTGCTTCACTAAAATACACCTAAATAGGACACCACTCAGTGTAAGCTGGACTTTACTTCCTGAATAGCAAACATCATCTGACCCAATTAGGGTGATGGGTTTAACAGACATGCAACATTCAAACGATTCTCTTACATCTCCCCTATACACCCACAAACAAATACACACACACACAGGCTGTGAGTAGATACAGCTGGTTGGTTGAATTACGCACTTGTTGCCCTGTTTTCTGCCAAAGAGATTGATAATGTCTAAGTTATATAACTTTCATTATGTATGCTCATTAAGCACCACAGGTAGGGTGTGACAGAAAATACATTACATAAACAAATCTGTTTGCTATTCAGCACAAACACAACATTATAAGCTAACCTCAATTTTTGACCTTCAAAGTGACGACCGGTAACCCATTCAGAGCTGAAAGCCAATCGTAATATTTTTTCTATCTTCCTGCGTCACTGGTGGTTCATTATTCCATTGTTATGAAAATGGGCCCCTTCCTGAGGAGTGACTGAACTGTTAGAGAAGTGGGTCTAAAAGTCTGGGATCTGAGACCAGCTGATCAACATGTTTTGTGTAATTTCATTAAGACTGGACCTTCTCTGCCCCTGTGCCATTAGTCTGAATCATCAGGTCACTGTGACTTCTGGGGCTTCATTTAAAGCCAGTGAGACTCTGAAATTTCATCCCACATCTACAGACTAAATGATGTGTCTTCTACTCAAGGACGCATGGGGAACGGATACGGAACGGAGGGGTAGAGAAACCCTTGAACCTCTTGGAATCAGCCCGAGGCTGATTGGTCATTTGGTACTTGACGGTGTGTTGATGCACTTTAGGACTGCTACGATTGTTTGTTTTTGTTGTGTCGAAGACGTCCAGCTCATCCCGCATGAGCATCAACCCACTGGTTCACTTTTATACCAGCGATCTTCACCTGATGCCCGAGGGAGGCCAGATCCAACAACAACATGTGGGACAACAAGCACGTTAACTGGTGGGAGACTAATAGGCTGTCAGTTTATAGTAGCCACTTTATTAGGTGCACATGTGCAATTTCTTGTTAACACAACAACTACTGGGATTTGAACCAACAACCATCTTTAGTGTTTACAGAGAAAAAAGAGAACCGATCCTGTGAGCTGCAGCTGTTTAGATGGAAATGTTTTGTTGTGGTCAGAGGAAAATGGATAGAATGAGTCCAGGGTCACAGTTATTTCTGTACTTTAATCTTTATGAACAAGAACTCAGTCTATTTTGCACCGAAAATCAGGACTATTACAGCCACCTCTGTGTTCTATTTTTAGTTTATTTTTCTTTTTATACAGTTTTCTCAGGCTGTTTTCTCCTGTTTTTATGCATCTGAATGAGATGTCAGACTAAATTTCATTGCACTTGTAAGAATAAAGTCTATTCCATTCTGACTGCAGTGGACCCATCTTCTGACAGCTATGTGCATAACTACCTACCACTACTACTTCCCCAGGTAATAAAAAATGAGCCCCTTTGAGATTATGGTCTTGAGCTGGAAAAAGGTAGAATGCTTTCTCCGGGTCGGGGATGAGGTCCTGCCCCAAGTGAAGGAGTTTAGGTATCTCGAGGTCTTGTTCACGAATGAGGAAAAAATGGAGCGGGAGATCGATAGGCGGATTGGTGCTGCGTCTACAGTGATGCGGTCTGTCGTGGTGAAGAGAAGGATGCCTCCTGGACGCCTCCCTGGTGAGGTGTTCTGGGCACGTCCAACCGGGAGGAGACCTGAAGGAAGACTCAAGACACACTGGAGGGACTATGTTTTGACCTGGGAGCGCCTTGGATCCCCCCGGAGGATTTGGCCGAAGTAGCTGAGGAGAGGGAAGCCTGGGCTTCTTTTCTTAGGCTGCTGCCCCGTGACCTGACCTCGGATAAGCGGAGGAAAATGGATTGGTTGAATTTTTATAATTCAGCTAATAAAGTTGCTGTACTTTTGTCAGCAATTAATCTGACCGGATTAAGTAAACTGTACAGAACGTATTAACCTGAAAGGAAATTTCACTTTAAATTTTTTCTTACATATGATGCTTTTAAAAGTGACACCACATAAAGACCCAACATTTACAGACACAAATCTAATCTGTGTACATCCTGATCTTCATATTTTTCATCCTCCAGCCCAAATATCCTTTCTGTAAGAAATATTATAACTTTCAGTCTTCACATTTCCTCTTGACCACCTGACCTCAGAAATGTCACTTTGACTGATAGCAGCAGAGATGTGGTGGACTGCTGATGGACACGGACGGAGCAGAACGTGACTCTGGATCATGGATATGAGTCACTCAGCTGACTGACCTAGAAACTAACGCTTAGCAAATCATGATGATGTGTTCATGTGACATGAAGCCAGGAAATATCATTAACACAAGAAAGAAAATGATGCAGGTTTGTCACATATGAGCAATAATAAAGTGATACATATGGATTCACACATTTCTCTTTATGCTGGAACACTACGAGTCTCTATTCAGAAAAATCTATTTTCTTTCATTTCTTAAGGCACATTGATCCAAAATCCTAATTAATTGTCTGCTGCTCGGCATTCCCACAACATGCAGCAGGTAAACACAGCTGTTTACGCCACAGGCAATGAGCATCACTTCTGTTAGAGTCACGCTGCTGCAGAAGAAAACAGGTCCTACTACTGGCTGTCTGAGACACCTCTGTGTGGACGAGTCCTCAGCATGCTGTTCACATTTTGGCATCATGAGACCAGGACCACACCTACTAATGAACGCCACTCAACTCCAGGCACATTTAAGGGAGGTGAGAGGAACCTAATGTCACGTCAGAGCGTTGGAAGTTGTTTACACCAGTGTGGTCGGACCTGGAGGACACCTGACCACCACCAGGTACAGGAAGCATCACCTTGCATGGACCAGACAGCATTTACACTAGATGAGGGACACGTGGGCCTCAGTGCTGTTCACTGATGAAAGTTGATTCTCGCTGAGCAGAAAAGTTCAGTTTTAAAAGTTTTTAGAATAACAAGACAGCTCACATGAAACAAAACAAAAGCTGAATTCAGTCCACGTGTGTTTGAAAGACAAAAAACCCACAAAGGACTTCAACGTCTAGGGTTTCTGTTGTTTTCATATTTCTGATCTTCTCATTTCTCTGTTTTTGTTTCCTCTTGTGAATCTTTGTTTTACACCCATAATCCTTTGCGTCTCAAACTGGCCTTGCTTCTTGCTTCGGCTACACGTGATGCTGGTTTTCCACTGACCTGACATGTGTGCTATCAGTCACCTCTTAGTATAAACATGCTGCTTTTCTCTGCTTTCTGTCAGATCCTTTTACATTTCCTCTGATTTTTCTCCTCATACCTTTCTCTGTAATGCAGCAGCTTTCTAAGGTCACCAAATTTCCGGCATCTTTTATTATAAAAAAATATCTATTAGTCACTTTATTCTTTCGCCTTGTTCATAGAGTTTTTTTTTAAAGGACTTCATTCATAAAATAATTTTCAAATCGTACCCAAAAAATCCTATTTTCAAGTGTGTAAATCTTTTTGAATAAATCTTTCCTGCCCTCTAAATACTTTTAAATATCACCAACCCATCACTCCCAGTGTGATGACTCATCTTCTGAGACAAGCTGCTTCTGGTTTAGTGTCTCTGAGTTTGATACCCACCTAAAAATGTTCCAGTGAATCCCAGAGCGAGAAAGCTGCTGACCACCAGCACAGTTCCCAGCACCATGAGACCTATCCCCGTGTAGAAAACATCCGCCCTCTCCATCGCCGCCCACCGGGCCTGGGTCTTCATTGCCACCGTCATACTGTAGAGCAATAAGAACCACAGCTGCTTTCATTTAGGGAGTTTTCATTATAACATTAATAACAGGAAACACTAATTCACTGTTTTTTGTTCTTTTTAAGCATAAATGCAAAGAATCTCAAGAATGGACAAAAACTGCATTGCTGTTCTAATAAAAAATAAAGAAAAAGTTCATTTCAGTTCAAAACAACTTTTATCAAGGCAGTCGCCTCCTGGCATCAGTCCAGTGCTGGTTGGAGAAGAATGAAAGAAAACTCTTCTCTTCATTCATCTATGATCTGTTGATTTTCACGTCTACTTTTCTTTTTGCAGCGAATTAGAAGCTCGTCCTTATTTTCTAAACTCTTCCTGCCGAGGAACAATTGAGCGATCTGACCGGTCCTTGGTATAAAAGTTTTGGAACAGCTGTTTTAGTGTTTTTAGATCTTTTTGTCACATGTTTCTATGGTTACAAAGGTAGAATTACAAGAATTTCATAAGTTTCAAAGGCCTTTATTTACAATTATATTAAGTTTATGTAAACAGTCAACACTTACAGTGTTGGTCCTTCTTTTTCAACCAGCTGTCAGTCACTGTAGAGAAGCAACCATCACATGAATGGTCCCAGGATGCTTAGCAGTTAGCAGGACACATGTCCAAACCATCAGATTCATCACTCCTGTCCTCAGCAGTCCAATCCTCTGACCTTTAGCAGAACATTAGCCTGCCTCTGACGGGTGTTTTTTGGAGAGAAGAGGCTTCTTTGCTGCCCTTCTTGACACTAGTCTGTCCTCTAAAAGTCTCCTCACTGAGCTGCAGATGAACTCACACCTGTCTGTTACAGAGGTAATTGTAATTCATTAAATAACTCCACATAACTTCCTGGAGTTCGTGCAAACTGCCATCATAAAAACAGAGGCAGGAAACTTTGTGACAGTTCATTTTTGGGTCATTCTGTTACAACGTACCCACAGAACAGATTTATTTCCAAAAACGACAACTCCCTGCCACTGTTTCTGATATCCTTCAGGCTATGATGGACCATGAATTTTGATATTTTGTAGAAAAAGCAAGTTTTTACCCAATTATTTAGACTAAATGGTAGAATTTAGGTAGGGGGTGTGTGGTGCTGACTGTTTTAGCTCCGAGCACAACACTCTCAACAACAGCAGCCGTTTGACATGGGACTGCATGCTGAATAAACACTTCAAAGCCTCATACCAGCTGGTATTAGCATGGTATTTGATTTGTGTAAAAAAGGACTCCAGAGAGTCCCTGCATTTTTTTGACACAGCTTCCTCCTAATTAGAAACATTTTACATGTCTCTGGGATTAAAGGGGGGGGGGGGGGCAGAAAACTACAGCTGCACTCTCACAAAAAATAAAACACATTTTCACGACTCCCACAGTCGTCCTCTAATGCATTCTGTATTTGTTGGTTCAATTCAGAGGAAAAAGAGCACTTGTTTGTGAGAGTGCATTTAACTTTGCCTGACGTCACTGCTGATTGGTCTCTGTAGATGATGTGAGGGTCGTAGGTGGAGTGAGTGCAGTCATACAGTAAAAGCATTTTCATTTTGAATCAAGTGCTCCTGCAAAGTTTATAAAAAAAATAAAAAAAAAAGGTCAGCGACTGCCTTAAAGCAATGCCTTTCTGAAAAGCTGCTAATGTCATTATGATCAAATCTCTGCAGCATTTAGAGTCCAGGTTGCATCTCAGACATTACAAAGTGAAATATGATGCAACTAATTACTCTTATGACTGAATGTTTTGGTTGCTTTACAACATTAAGGATAATTATTCAGTTTAATTACTGATGATTTGCATGAGAGAAGTGAAACACAACATGCATGAAGACGATATCAGCTAAAAACATATCAGGTATCTGATTACAGAGAAAATCTGATTATTTCAAGAGTACCTGGCTGTAGACACAAGATGGCGGACAAAGATGGCGGACAGCAACCTCCGTATACCGTACCGGAATTGGTTAGGGTTAGGTTAGGGAGAGGGTTGTTGACCTTGCTTGAAATCCCCACAGCCAATCTAGAAAAAGGATATTTGCGTCCGGTACGGAGAATTGCGTCACTTCCGGTAGAGAGCTTTAGGTACGGTAGTACGAGAGTGGCTGTCCGCCATCTTTGTCCGCCATCTTGTGTCTGCAGCCAGGTGCCTCTCGATTATTTTGGTGAATGTTGGAAGTCACGATGGTTTAACATCACTACTCACTGAGCTGGAAAACACACTGCATTATTCCTCCTCATCAGCATAGAGAACACTGCAGGGCTCGTCAAAATAAGAGCATTGAGTGATGCCCCAAACACACCATGCATCCTGCAGTGCGCACTAGAATGTATATTATGATCTGTGTCATCTTTAATAAAAAAATTTCCCTCCACCAAGTTTTGGTGTTAATGAAATAAACAACTAAATGTGTGCACTAGACTGTGACAACAATTATGACAATGAGACGACCCCAAAAACAGGAAGGTGGAGCCAAACAAACGACTGAGAACCATTTGGACATTTAATCTAACTAGACTAGCCTGATGCATCCATTTTTCTAGTTTAAATTTCTTGGTGACTTCAAATTAAGCCTTTTAGGTTGATTATTTCCAATCTTCATCCACTGATGTGGCATCCATTAGTTCCTAACACATTCCAGCAGGAACTCAGACCTGATGTGTTTTTGAGCAGAGTCGTCTATCAAACAAATGCCTAACATCAGACCTGTTTAGGATAACAGATACTGTTAATAACATATTTTTGCACCATTCAGACTTTAGTTTCAAACGTATACAAACCAACTAATTAAACTTGATCTTCTACTTGGATCAGTCACATGAAGAAACATGGACAGGCAGCGCTGCAGAGAGGATGGAGACTGGAACAAGATGAAGCCAGTGGGAAGAAGACCAACTTCAAAATGTTTGTCATCAAATCTGAATGAGTTCCAATTTGATTTAGTTACCTTTTTTTGCAGCTTTTGAACTATTTCCCCATTCTGTGTGTAAATTATTACCACTACACTAATTTGACTAACTTACTTTAGGAGTTATATTTCCTGAATAAGTTGTGTGCATATAAAAGAGCAAACCCTTTCTTTTTTTTGTTTGTTTTGGTGTGAAGGCAGTGTGCTACCTGGAAAACAAAAAAATGGCTCCCGAGTCAAAACTAGGTTTGGGGTAAATAGAAGAAAACTAGGTTACGGGGTCTGTGCGGTGACTCTTATGGTGATCTTCCTTTGTTGAAGGAACCAGGAAGTGTAATGTGATGTTGCATGTTGTTCCGCCACGTCAGACACAAAGAGCCACCGCTGGGCTGTCTGTTAAATAAGCTGGTCTGGACAAGCACACTGCTGGGATTTGGATTAGAAAAGAGATGGAAAACGGGGTCAGGGGGTGGGACTGACCACCATAACAGCAGGTGAGTCATCGCTGGGTGTAGAAAAACTTTGACTTTTGAGCAGAGCATGAACTTAGGACCAAGGTGCGTATGCAAGTTAAACGCTAGATAATGGCAAATTGGTGAAAAGTCTTTAATAACAAAAGTCTGATTACAAAGTTAAGCGGTATAATGAGGAGGTGAGTAAAGGGCAAGGTGGGAATCAGAGCCACCTCCACAAGGAGCTCAATTACAGCTCAGCTTAGACAGTAAGAAGCATAAAGGTCAATGTAAGAAGATTTCATAATTCATCCATAGGGTTTCAACTAAAATTCATATTAGAAACCTTCAAAACATTCTGTTTAATACACAATGAGGTATGTACAGTAAAATATCTGTATAGTTTTCTTCTGATTTGTTTACTCAGGTTATCTTTGTTAGACCCCAGGATTAAATCAGGTTGTACATTTAGGATGTAAAACTGACATTTTTGATCACTTTCTTCCTTTTTCCAGTCTAAAAATAACTTAGAAAGAACATTTTTCCTGTTTGTCTTTACCCCTGTCTCTAAAATAAGGTATGTAGCTGCACAAGCCTCATGTTTTCTTGGCTAGGTTTCAGTAATGTGCAATACATTTCAGAAATAAAGCACAAATACATCCACCACTCTCATAACAAGTCTAGACAATGCCCATACTTTCACTTCAGCCTCATTGAAAAACAGAAATATACTGTACTGAGAAGACAAACTAGCCCAACATTTTGTTATTTTCCATCCAGGTTCTGTCACCTGACTTAAATCAAAGTCAAAGATGTTTTCAGATTTGGTTAAATCTGGAACAGGACGGCCGTCTTTAACACCCAGAGGCTCAAATGAGCTCCTCATTAAAACTTTTCACTCACGTTTCTTTCTTTTGGTAAAACTAGTTCCACAGACTCAATTCTTGACAGGTTTCTGATTTCTCTTGTGTCAAAGAAGGCGTACAGCTAAAAGTCAGCCATCACGTTTCTTGCTGTGATTTCTGGGTTCTGGTGGTCACAGGGAAAGCTGTGGCAGGTAAAGTGTTCCATCATTTCTTCCAACTGAAGTGGAAAAAGAAGTATTCATGAGCTGATCGTCTCTGCAACTGGTCACGACATATAATTACAGGATTATCCAAAGAAGGGTTTTAAACAAAGGCAACTGGACTTATTTGGTTCTTTGAAGACGTTTCGCTGCTCATCCAAGTAGCTTTGTCAATTCTGTATGTAGTCAAGGAGAGAGAATCTTATATACTGTCCTTATCTTCCTCTGTCTGCGACATACCTCCTTCTACCCTCTTGAGGAGGTGTTCGCTCCGCTGTATTCAACTGGAGTCCTGGTCAAAACAAACTCACAAAGACTCTCAAACAAACTCTCAAACAAGTCAAAACACCTGACTTGTTGACAAAGCCACTCGGATGAGCAGCGAAACGTCTTCAAAGAACCAAATAAGTCCAGTTGCCTTTATTTAAAACCCTTTTTTGGATTATCATGACCTAGGTGACTGAGAACCTTCACCAGCAAATTACAGAATTCCTAAAAACCCGTCATGTTTATGCATGTCTACCTTTTCCCTACAGTAGAAGTTCACAGCATTGTCATTTTTCTTATATCATACTTAGGCTGATCTCCATAAATGCCAAGTTGCCATTGATTTATCAGTCATGTCCTTAATCTCCAGAGTATAAACATTATCCTCACCCATCAGCCTCAGTAACCAAAGTGACTTAGACCTAACAACAACGTTACACAGTCTCATGCTACTTGCTACTGTTGGCACTGCAGGCGTTGCCAGCGCTGCAGCGTGGGTGTCCACCACCGTGCGAGCGCTCGTCCGTGGCACATTCAATGGTGGTTTGGTGGCGCGACTGCTGTTGTTGTAACTCGTTCCGTGGTGGTGGTGGATTACTGTCCCGCGAGCTATCGGCAATGCCTCCCCTATGCTGCTGCACTCACTTCCTTCCTCCATCCTGTCACCTCTGGCAGAGCCTGACTAGCATCCTTAAGTAGTTTGTTGTTACTTCTTTGCAGTGTTGGGTAAGTTACTTTAAATTAGTAACTTAGTTACATTACTAGTTACTTCTTTCGAAAGTAACTCAGTTACTTTTAGTTACTCGTTACTTTCAAAGTAACTAGTTACTAGGGAAAGTAACTATGTTATAATTAGAACAATTATATATTATAAATTACCCACTTAAATTGACTGTGATTTATTGATGCTGAGGGCTTCATACAGTGATGTAAATTACTGGTGGATCTTTCAGAGTCAGAATACATCAGTTACTTTTTTATTCTGTCTTTCTGACAGCCCGGTATCAAATAGACCAGAACTTCAACAGTTATCACTCTTAACTCATTTCAAGTTGCATCAAACTAAAATTTTTGTAACAAAAACGTTCAATCAAAACAACAGGATGGTTCTTAAACCAACTTATATATTTAATGTTGATCCATCCTACCTTTATTCAGTAGAGCTGCTGTTTTCTCATGACTGATGAGTTCAGTCTCCTCAGAAGGAGATCTTAGTTTACTCTCAGCTTTGACCACAGGCTGCTATCAGAACAGAGCTGACACGGTTTTTCAGAACCAGCAGCACAGCTACGTCCAAAAAACCGACAAGCAACGACGAACTCCGACTCTTTCATCTCAGTTTTTGTTAAATCCAGTGGTTTTACCTTCTCGCGGTCCAAAAACGTACAACGACATACAGGATGAGCTGCTAAAACTCCAACTCTAACGAGCCACCTGCTGTGATCGGATGGTGCAGCGTGGGCCTGGAGGATGAGACCAGGTCCAGATCACAGCTCAGCGCCACCAGCTGCAGGCGGTCTGCCCGTCTCGTTGTAGCAGGTGGAAAGTTTGAAACTTGATAAAGATGAGAAGCGATTAGAGAGCTCCAGATGAGGCGGAGGTGACTCCGGCCTCCGGGAACCGCGGGCGGTTAGAGTTCCGACCCGGGCCACCTCAGACCAGGAGGAGCAGATGAACCAGATCGGCCCGGTGTTGAGGTGAAGACCCGGTTTCTGGGTCTCTCGCTCCTATCTGAGCCCACTCACCATCCGGCGGGGTCGGAACAGGTCGGAGGAGAACGGGGCGTGAAGCTGATCCACCTGAGCCGGACCATCAGAGCTGTAGCCCGCAGCCGCCTCTGTCACCTTGACAGGACAGGAGGGATCTCAGTCTCTGGAGTTTCCGCCGGACAGACAATCGAACCATTGTTAGGTCCAACAGACGTCGCCAGCGGGACTCGCAGTGGGAGCCGAGGAGGACACCGCTGCGTTGCACGGAGGAGCGCTCACAGGTGAGCAGGGTGCGACTCGCGACCGGCTGCACCCCCCCCCCCCATTATAAGGTCACACGCCTCCTCCGTTTCTTCCCGCTGGCGCCGGGCCCGCCTGACGCAAAGTAACGAATAACGAGCCTAAAAAAAGCCCAGTAACAAGGAACTGATTTTGGGAGACTAACTACCGTGTTCGTCACAGCAATAGGAACGTAGTTACTGTAACGCGTTACTCCCAACACTGCTTCTTTGCTACATTATCATTTGTAAGTAGCTTTGGATAAAAGCGTCTGCTAAATACATAAACATGATTGGGAAGTTAGGGATCAAGCCCCGGCCCAAGCCATGTGTTGAATTACCCGTGGGTAAGATACTGAACCCTCATCATGAAACCGGCTGCCCTCTGATCCTCAGGGATGGGTCAAACACAGAGAAACACCTCCACTGGGTTGTACTGAGGTATCCAACCATATGTGGCAACAAACCACATCCCATTTCCCTCCGTAATAAAAGAACTGAAGAAAATGCTCAGGCTTTATTTCTGTAATGAGTTCTAATTATAGAACTGAGACACCGGAGAGCATCAGAACTGAGCATTTAGCAGATAAAAATAAATGTCTGTGTGTTCTCTACTGTCTTTATTTATCAGCTCTCAGCACACAAGTGAATCACCCTTTATTTAAGTAGGTCAATTGGGCAATTGAGAAAAAAATGACCTCCCTCCCTTGATGCCTTGCAGCAGAAGACAGTTTGGGTTATGCTGCAGGGCAGCAGGTCAAGCCTCAACTGACTCACATAAAACCACAATTCAATTAAAAGAACCTGCTCCTTTTAGATACAGAGGCCTTTTCATGGAACCGCAAAGGTTACTTCAACCCTTTATGATTCTTTCCTCTGAGCTCTGAAGTCCTGCTAGAATCAAACAATGAAACGGACGGACACACCATTCAGTGGCAGTGCAGACTGGATGTGTTTGTGTGGGAGATGTTTTCCTTTCTGCTGAAGGGAACTGAACACAGATTTGTCCAGAAGCAGAATAAAAAGCCAGGAGAGTTCGTGCATTGCCAGAGTTTTATTTGGGCAGTGTGCAGACTGCATGCATGTTTCTCAGAGAAACACATTTGTCACCTTTACTCTTTATTTGGATGTTAGAGGGAGGGCTGTACAACTGCTTTCTGCTGGCAGGAAGATATATTGAGTGCTCTTACTCGTTTTGGAAGGAAGATGTTCCCTTTTCCTGAAGTGAATTTCCTTTTTCTTCCAACAGATCTACTGTATCTGTGTGTCCTTTTTTGTTTTTGTAAATTAGTTTCTCTTGACGATATTAAACCTGATCATGGGGCCGAGCAATAAGACGATAAGCGATATTATTCCTCTCTGATCTGATTCGCTCTGTCCTGATTCCCTTTAAGAGTAATAAAATCAAAAAGGTAAGTGGACTTGTTCAGTTCTGATCATGGGCTAAATGCAGGGTTAGGGAGTCACACTAATACTGTGATTGTTCTGTAACGATCTAAAAACCCTGAATTGCCAGTTCCCTTTTTGATTTTAGGATTAGGACGGACATGTTCCTGGATAAATGAGAATCTACACAAACGTCTGGTCAAAAAAACGTGGTACTGGATTTTGTTTGTCCTGTTTTCACTTAAAGAAGGAATTCATCGGGCTCCATTTTTGTTTGTTTCCACAACCCAACCGGTCTCTGTGATTTTAGCCCTTCTCTGATTTCATCTGCCTGACCACATAAGGAATCCCAAACACAATAGTCCAATAAATCGCTATGGTGGCCACTCGTCTCTTATTAAAAACGCAGAAACTACGTCCTTCAGGTGTTGTTGTGTTTTGCAACTTGAGGAAATTGGTTGTTGAGTGAGACCCCCCCTCATGAGGACGGAAACTAGTCTTAAATTTCTTGTTTGTACACAGGAAGACCAACCGCCAATTAGTTTTGAGGGTTTTGTAATGATTTCCAGCCCGATAAGCATCAACAACTCGGAGGTTCTCAGAAGCCTCTTGTGTCACATTATGAGCTTCGGTAACTGGCTTTATGGAAATCAGACCTAACACTCTTACTGATTGTAACCACCCAAGACTATTTTTGACTTTCTAATAATCCTAGAAGAACGCTAACTTCTACCACTCAGAGGTAATTACTTTCTCACATAAATGACCATTTTGTGATGTTCGCTGAGGTATCGTTGGTGTGGTGTTTAAGTGAGCGCTTGAATTGAATTTTCTTTGTATTTAAAGTTGCTGCATAATTCATAAGGAGCTAATCAGTCACGCTACATATTCTTTACTCTACTGAGGCTGAAAGGTGGTAGAAATGTTAAACAGTTTTTCAGAAATAACAAAAACAAGTCGTATTTATATGTCTTATGGAATTGGATGCACAGATGTGAGCTTCAGTTTCAAAATATGACCTTAAAGAAAAGAGAGACTCAATACAGAAGGAATACGACAGAAAAAATAACTAAGTAGAGCTGATCCATTATCTAAATAAATCATATTTATCTAGGTCAACATTGAAACCTTGACTATTTATGATTCATTGAATAGAAAACATTACCCAGAGTTCACCTTTTAAAGAGTCTGCAAATTTACATCAGCAGGTGGCAGAAATGAGCTGTTTAGTGTTGATTATTAGGACAATATAACATATCAGTTAGATATTTTTATAACATTCAGAAATAAACACCAACTACCGGTAATTAAACCTCATTTGATCATCTCTCCACTCACTTCCAGTGAAACAAAGGATTGATTTAACAAATCTTCTGATTGTTTTTAAAGCTTTTTCACATTTTTAAACTCATGTTTTGTTTTTAGCATACGTTTTTTCTCATTTTTATTTCTAAGCACATTGAGGCTATAGTTGCTGTATGAAATACATCAAATAAACTCATTTGGACAGACAGCGCTGCTGTAAAAGCAGAGAAAAGCTACTACTGAAGTCTGGGGGTCCAGACAGGAAGTTGGCACAGACTAATAGGTCGTTTAGACTGCAGGGTCCGGTGCGGATCGGACCGGATCCTCATAGTACGAGTCCGCGATTTCGGGAGAGCGTTTCCATCGGTAGTTGGACTCTCACTTGGAAGGCGGAGTTAAATGGAAATGCATGCCATCACGTCATGTGCTGTCCTTAACTTTTCTTAATTTCTTCGGCCTGGCCCGAAACTGTTCTGCCGTGGCCGTTTATGGCCCATGATGAATGGCGTGGTCCGGATCGGCTGTATGGACCGGTTTTACAATAAAAACAGACAAAATAACGACACGCCCCTCCACGACCCTGCAGTGGAAACGAGGCGTACTGTAAATGTGTTTATTCAGGAATGTTAATGCTTAGAAATAAAACCACATGGAAAAATATCACTGGAACAACAGAACATATGGGGGTCACATTAAAAATAATGGTGTCGTTTTTTTAACATTTTATATCAGCTGCCAGTGTGTTTTCCCTTTATTTTTGCTGACTATCTTAAAAATCCCCATAAGATGCATGTGAGTTTAGTCTATCCAAATCCATACTATCATGTATTTGTATTCTTAATAAAACCTTGAGAGGGTCATCCATGCTTTGGCTGTTTTTTTATTGTGGGGGTCTTTATTCTGTAAGAAACAAGCTTAAAAGAAGCAGCATTTTCTTTCAGCCTGTGTGTTTTTTATAATCTTAATATTTAGCTGAATGTATTCTTGGACATGTTTTAGATATTTTACAGTATTTTCACCATTTTTTGTTACCTCTAAAGACCCATATTTCTTCTTTTTATTTAAGAAACACAGGCTCAGCTGATCCTATACTTTTTCTTCTTACAGTACGTCAGCATGATGTCTGGGGAGCGTTGGTTCATTTCTGAATAAAACCTGTCTAGACAGCAGCATGAAGTATAAAGACAACCTTTGTGCTCTGAGAAAGCTGTGGGAAGGATTGAAATTTAGATATACAATACTGTAAGTGAAGCACTCCGGCTCTATAAAGCCACGTGACGCCCTGGAGGTCATCCTGGCATGTGTACCTGCTCTGTGCATCAGTAAAGCTCATCTAAAAAACACCAGGAGATCGTGAAAGAGTTCAGTATTTGTTACCCATTTAAAAGAGTAAAATTCTATAGATTTGTTACATATAATATTTCTTGTAATGTTGCTAATGGTTTACAGATAATGAAAACCTAAAATTTAGTTTCTTGGAAAATTAGAAAATTATGAAAGATCAATAGAAAATTGATATCTCAAACAGAAAATACCAGACTAGTCTGTTCATTTCTATGTAATCAATACTTGGTTGGACCTCCTTTTGCATGAATTCCTGCATCGATGCTTTGTGGCATGGAGGAGATCTGCCTGTGGCTCTGCTGAGATGTAATGGAAGCCCAGGTTGCATTTTTGGGTCTGGTCTCAACTTCCTCAACAATCCTTCACAGACTCTCTATGGGGTTCAGGTCAGGCCAATTTCCTGGCCAATCAGAGCTCAGTAACACCAAGTGGTCGTTGAAGCAGCGTCTGGTACCCTAGGCAGTGTGGGCAGGTGCCAATGCTAGAAAATTAAATCAGAACAATATCTCACTGTATTTATTAGAGGATTCATGTTCAAAATGACATTTCTAGATCAATAAATTATATTTTGTGTTTCTTTGACCATCAAGGAGTGGCAGTACTTCAGTAGGCTGGGGGTGGACAAGATCCATCCTATATATTCACGTTTACAAACCCCAAATTACATCTATGCAATAAAAACAAGCTATATTTTTTAAACTAAATTTAGATCCATGCGGTCCACCTGCTCTACATTCTACTCTCTAAGGGTCTGGGTTCTTATGGGTTAATATTCCATACCACAAGGGAATTTAATGGGTATAAAAGGGTTTTTAACATGGTTAACATTGATAATGCACCCAATTCACATGTTCTCTTCCCTGAGCCACTAACTGGATTATTATGTCCCGTTATATTTAGCTGGTGTGTGTTGATAATTCTCTCCAGGAGCATTAAATAAAACCTGTCACGACATTTTATCACGCTGAAGCAGCCGCTTCCAGAAATTGTTTCTGAGGAACGGACAACAAACACATAAAGAAAGAAAAATAAACCTCTAGCTGAGGTATACTGTATATGTGGTTATATTGAGTGCTTTGTCATCATTTTGATCCACAGTGGGAGGTGTGGGAGTATGCCCTTCCAATAGGAGCAGATATGCTGGCAGGCGTGGGGTGATGCTGGCATATAAGGAACTGTGGGCATGGATGGAGAGGAAGCAAGAAATAAGGCCACAGAAATGGAAGGAAGGCAGAAAGAGGAGAAAAAACAGGAAAACGGCATCATGTGTTTTACAGGAATAGAAAGGAGCTGGATTACATCACTTAATCTAATAAATGGCCACGCCCTCTTTTGAGGGAAACCAGAAACGTTCACATCATGTTTCCAAGTCCAAGTCTCAAGTCAGGTTCCTGTCATCTAGTCTGCTGGATTGGACTGTTTCATGTTCTGAATTCAAAGCTCTTAGTTTGGGACTGGAACACGAATCAGCTGCAACCCGATGATGTCTGAGCTGATTCTGGAGAGACCACAGTTACTGATTATAGTTATTTATACAAGTTTATTAAAATGATTCTGACTATACCTCCAAATAAGTGTTGTGGTAAAATCAGCACAAGCCCACATATTGAAGAAATGACCACAGACAAACCGATTGTTTAAAATCAAAACACACTTTTCGAAAACCTGACTCACAAATGAGTGACACATAAAAATGAGCCTTTGTGCAAATTTAAAAAATGCATAACTGGGAAACAGCAAAATGCATTTTCTATTTTATAAAATGGGGTGCACATAGTTTTATCAATGAGGTACTCTACCAGGCATTGATGCACACCCCAATAAATACTCACTTTTAAGGTTAGAATGGAAATGTGGAATACAGAAAAATTCAAATGACAAAAAATAAGATGGGATTTGGAAAAAAAAAAAAGGATTTCTAGAGCCCTGTGTTTGTTGCTGCTTTTAACTGGCACTGCTGCAGTTATCCTCCTCAACAGCAGGTGTCAGTGAGAAAACAAACAAAGAAGTGTTGTACTACAACAAGGCTGTGTTCGAATTCAGGGGTAGGATGCTTATGAGGACGTGTACTTGCTGGTCTACCTATGTTGGGTCCTTGCTCGATCGCTAAGACCAGAAATAAACGGCTCTGAATTCAGACGGTCTAGCCTCATACTTATACCCGCCCCTCAGTCCAGTCGCTTAGCAACCGTGACAGCGCCGACAGACAGGCTAAAGCTAATAAAATGGATCTAAAGAAACACTTTAAACTCTTTTATGGTGACTTATTTCCTAAACTTTCATTTAAAACATTCAAGCTAGCTTACATTGATTTCTTGTCTTAAATTACATGAAAAATAAAACAATCAACTTCTTTTGTGGAGATTTTTATTATTAAACTTTAGATAAAGATAAGCAAAAAATTCCTAAACACAAGCTTTTTATAATCTTTTGAAAAACTGACATTTAAAACTGGACTGCTCTCTGGGTTTTTCTGCTACCACTGCAAAATTGATGAATCAGTAGAATCCAACGGCCGGCACGCAAAGCATCCTGGGATAGCCTTGGCCAGCGAGGATACACCAGACCCCATCCTCAAAATTGGGGTGGAACGAGGACGCATGAATGAGTATCCTTCGAATTCGGACAGCACTCGTCGTGGCGCTGTGACGTCATCAGTCTCAAAATGCGTCCTCAGAAGCATCCTACCCCTGAATCCGGACACAGCCCATGAGTCCTCAGGAGATCCATTCCTTAAACAACAATGTAACTAAACTTTTTCAATCTTCTCGTTACTTTTTAAAGTGCCTGTGGCTCCATATTTAAATCACTTTATATTAAACAGGTGTAATCTTTGATGCCTCTAGATTAGCGTTGCACCATTATAACTCAAAATACGCTGTAATTATTTCCTAACGAGCAACTCAGAGATCAGAAGAAAGCGCCGCCTTCCGGTTCTGCTGGGTTTCTCCTTATTTGGCAGCCTGACACTTCTGCTGCAGCAGGGGGCAGTGCCGTTGAGTGAAAGAGAAACGAAACTGAAACTAAACACTACACGGTCTATGGGCAATGGCGGTGGCACTGCCTCGCTCCAGTTGTCGTGAACGTGCATGTGGGCGGAGAATTTACCATATAAGCAAGTCCGGATCACTATGACCTCATAGCGGGCTGGAGTGAAAAAAACGGTTTGAAACCTGGGTCTGAAATCTGGAAGAGCTTCTCACTGGCTGTACTAGGAGACAGATGGACGCCGTTTTTTGCTCTTTCTGGCAGGTTTAAGGTGAGAACTCAACGTTGCAACATGATAGATAAGTCAGAAAACGATGTCATGGGCACTTTAAGTGGATGCAAGAAAAAAATCTTGCTGGCAAACATTTCAACTAACAGAATGGATTTAATAACGACGTAATAATATAACGACACACACAGCTGCTCCACCGATCTATTCACACACATTGGATCGGTCGAGCAGCCAGTAGTTTTACTTCTGATCACACGAGAAACTGTTGTTTACCCTATTTTTGTCCTGTTATAGTAATTTTTAAAAAGGAAATTGATTTAATGCTTTTGAATGAACTTGCAAATCAAAGACAGCTCAGACCATGCACACTAGTTTGTTAAGACATTACGGAACATGGAAAATTTGATTGCATAATTTTAAAACAGCAAACGCAAATCAGTGAGCATCTACCTGTGGCTGCGAAAAACATTGAGAAGAATGATGACGAAGCCCAGGCTGTAACAGGCTACGTAGGGGCCACCAAAGAGCCTGGAGAGGCCCCGAGTGTGATGCTCCCACCTCGCCACCTGAAAAATAGCAGCAAGACCAGAATAAAGGATTGTAGTGAATTAAAACAATACAATAAGATGTAGCTACAGGATGTATGCCATAAACACAACAGATTTATTACCAGGATTATTATGTTGACGCTAGGTTAGCGAACAAGCAGCAATATTGTTTTAAAGGGGGTGTTTTAATCAGCTGATAAATGTAGAACTAATATTCACCGCCCAAAGCAAATGTTACCCGCCCATTTGTGCAGGAAACCGCCCAATCTGGCAACACTGGTAGACTGCTTGGGAAATCTTATCCCAACCCCCTTATGTGATAGAAATCCCACAACCATTTTTTTAGATCAATCACCATAAATGTCTCAACCACAGGATCTGAGCTGCATCTTCGGTGACTCAGGTACCAGTCCGCGCTGACCTCAAAACCCCTGCCGAGCCACTTACGACCCTGATGAACAACCCTGAGAACTCTCTCTCTCTTTGCTTTACCCTGAGAGGGAAAGGAATGTCTTTGTCTACAAAAATCAATGGTTTTCTTTTTTCATTGCAAACTCCTGGAGAAATTAAATGTTAACACACCATCCGTCTGCACCAAATCCTTTGACCAAAGACAGAGGCGCACATCATTTTTTCAATAATTGAGTACCATGCATTGATGCTTGGTACTCAAGCATGCACAGTAAGTTTGTCCTCTGGGGCACTAAGCTCCTGCTGCTGTATGAGCGAGTCGTCGGAGCACGGCGCTACAAAAAGCGAGCAGCTCAGCTCAGGCTGCAGTGCGTAAAGGAGCGTAGTGGCCAAAAGAACTGGTACACACATTATTTTTGGTGCTCACCAATTATGTGCACACCTGACCATAGAGAAATGTTAAAGTTAGGGATGTAACGATTCACTCAAGCCCCGATTCGATTCTCGATTTTAAGCTCACGATATTCGATTTTTTACGATTTTTCATAACAAAATTAATTTATTTTATGGCCAAATAATTTTTGTAAATTTTATAATAGCCCTTTAGTCCTTGTTTCAAATTGTAATTTTTTGTTGTCTTACTAGAAACAAGGGAAAGCCAAAATGCTGCCACACTGTTGACTTCTAATTGATTAGAGCATCAGCTATCTTGAAGCTGCTTGTCTCTGTTCTGAATGATTAGCAGCACTTTGTCACCACTGTGTGTGATGGTTGAAATGTCCTCATTATTGTTTAAACTTCAAATGTATTTGTCAGTATGTATAGTTTAATAGATATTAAGGGAAATGTGTTCATTACTGTTTACAACACTGTTTGTCAGTAGTTTTTAGCCAAATACTAGATGTAGTTTAGTTAAAGCGGCACTCCGGAGGATTTAATCAGGAGAGCAGTTTTTGAATCTAGCGTCCAAAGGCTCCTCCTCAAAACATCTCGACACGCGCGTCCGATCGCGTGTGCGCGCGTGCACGCGGCGCATATACTTCGGACATGAACTGTACAGCTCAATGTGTAGGGTTTAATCACTCACAGTTCACAATCTTATTCCAACAACACTACGAGGGTCTGATGAGCCCTCTCTGTCCCTGCTGCTTCTGATATTAGCTCTGTTAGCAGAGAGCTGCTGCTGGACTCTGAAGCTGAACTTGACTCGGCCCTGGATGAACTTTCTGACCAAAATAAACGCATAATCCTGTCAAGCCTTGCCATTCTGTGAGGTGAAAGGTTTAAAAATAAAAATAAACCCGTCTTTAGCTGGAGAATGGGTAGGTTTTTAGTAGAAATGAGCCGTGAGTCCTCAGTGAACGAGACGGTAAACAGAGAAACACACGGAGCGTCCTGTCCAACAGCGCCCCCTACTGGTACAGGTTTGGTCGATGTGCGTGCATGTTGAGAGAATGCAGAAATTTGAATTTCATTGGCTGAAAAATGTCGGCTGCAAGAAATAATGGAAAGGGGTCTCTAGGAGGAAGGAGGGTCTTCATCAGAATGACAGATGTTGTGGAACTCAACCCATAGATCATAGTTTAGACCTGAAATATCATTTAAAACATTTAGAAAACTTTGATACAGAGAAAAATGCTCCAGAGAGCCGCTTTAAACAGATGTTAATGTGGATTTTGATTTAGTAGCTGTAGTAACGACATGTGACCAGCAGGGGACGTCTAGCGCTAGAGAGCTAGAAAGCACATTTAAGCAGTAGAGGAAGAAACTCCGTAGTTATTTATATTATACATTTATAAACTCTCCTTCTCAGGTATGAGTTATCCATAAGAACACCTGCAGTGTCGTGTAACTTTAACAGAACGTTCATGAATGCATTCAGTTGTTGGTCCGGTTTTGTTTCAGCTTTATTCTTGTTGTTGAACGAGGTTTAGCCACAGTTAGCCGCTACCTGATAGCCTCTGACGCTAACTAGTTGAAAAGACAATCGGACTGGTATTTTATGTTTCTTTATGATCACTCTGTATGTATTTAAGTTGAATTAAGTCGTTTAATACACGTCTGAGCAGAGAAAGTAACGTGTCTGTGGTTCTTTTAGCATTTACTCCCCTTTTCAGGGCTTTCCATGGAGGTGTTACGTCACGCCGTTGTGAATCGATTTTTCTAAACCGATTCATATTTAAACTAGTTTTCACCGGTTTTAAATCGATTTTCGAAGCATCGTTACATCCCTAGTTAAAGTACATGAAAAGTGTTTTGTAAATAAACCTGATTTGATTTGTGATGTTTTACAATCCTTTGCAATATTTATACTGCATACACTGCTACATTTTTAATTTATACTACAGCTTAATACCTTAGTCTCTTCATTCTACCGTCATTTGGAGGAAAACGCCAAGATTTTTGGGAACCCTCCAATCATGACTGCCTAGCTGAGTCTCTGTTGAAATATATACCTGTTGTTAGGAGCATGCATATTTCACATCAGAGTGGTGCCTTTTCTAAGCAGCATTTTATAGAATCCTGTTCGTTATGCAACCTAAAAGGCATCTGACCTGCCCAGCTCTATGGTGAAGGCATCTTTTTGAAATGACAAATGTCAACTTACTTTCTGACTGTGGGGTGAGGATGTGCGTAGACAGACTGAAGCAGAAAAGGACAAAAATGTTGCCATAGCAACAGTTTCTCTTCAGAGGCAGGCAAACCAGAAAAAATAAATATTAGGAAGATAAATAAAGGTTAGCGGAAACAAACTTTTCATGATGGGAAGAAAGAATCTTATTGAAATATGAATCAAGTACACCTTCAGTCAAAAGGTGGTTCATGAAGGTAAACTAAAGAAAAATCACTTAGGTCTTTAGACCGACTGGTGAAAGGATTTGATACCTTTTTGATCTTTTAATCACAGCGGTACACAGACTTACTCCTTATTCTGTCTCTTCCTCAGAGTTAAAAAAAAGTCTGTTGTGTAATTATGGCCCAATCGCTGACAGCCCTCCTCACCCCAGACGAAGGCTTACATTCACATGTTGATTACATCAATCTGCTCCATGGGGCACTGGGACGCCACAGCACACAGAGACAGAACAAAGGCAGCGTTAAAAGAGGGAATAATTAATGATCAGCCCTCCAGATAGCAGGTTGAGAGAACGATGACGCAACATATGTTAATGTCACTACATGGCATTTTAAATACGAAGCATTATATAAGCACATTTCACTGAACTCGTGTTTTCGACTGACACTCAAATAGTGATGGTGCCACAGACTGACTGACACCAACACCCTTTATGCCACTACACCACACGGGTTGGAACTAAAGCATTTACTGAGTGCAAAGAGCAGAGCTGTCTAGGTGTGGGGATGAATGAGTTTGAGTTGGTTATATTAAACATTATTATCTTTGAGGGAAACGGAACAAATATTGTATTGTATAATCGTACTTAAGAAGGATTAATGTGATGTTTGGCAGAACAGCTGAAAAAAAGGTGTCTGAACGTCAAAACTAGACGTCATGTGCCCTGAAAAACTGAAGCCAAAGCTTGCATTTTGTGTGCAATCTGTATGTGCTCTGCAAAAAAAAAAAAAAAAATCCAAAGCACCGATAATAGCAAACCTTTTGGAGAATGTTTCCAAGCACTTCAAATTGTACAAGTTTTTCTTTTCTTCACTTTCCCCCCAACAGGTGCTTTTTCAGAGTTTTAGCAAAAACACCAGAGCAGTTATTTAATAGGTGTAAACAAGAAGGGTAACATTATGTAACCCCTTCATCAAAACTGTTGTTGAAGGTTCAACTGAAGAGTTTAAAAATGCTTCAAGTAAAAGAGAGGGAAAATGTTGGAAAGAAGGAATGTACAAACAATCTGAGAGATGTGTTCCAATGCCAGTAAAAATACAATAAAACATCATCCTGTCCAAGTAGATGATAGCTGACAGTGTTGGTTTTTCTTGGTTTCAACCAAAAAGACCAATAACTTCACGTTTATTCTAAAACTTAGGTCTTTGCTGCAGGCTCGTCTCAGGAGGTGAGGGTGGTGCTGGCGGTGCAGTGCATGCTGCTTGAGCGCCCCATAACAGGAAGTGAAGTTTGTCTGTGTGTGATAACAGGTTGCGTGGTCTGCAAAAGAGTGTTGTGGCAGAATGAATTGGTGTGCACGCATGATTTCTAGTGTGCATGCACACTGGCACACCAGTTATGTGCACCCCCATATATATATATTGTTCTGTATAACAGGATTCTGGTACAAGTATTTATCTAAATATCTAAAAGTCAACAAATCTTTCTCAATGCATTGAGTCTAAATGCAGTTCAGCTCTTAAACAATTAAATATTTTGAAACATCTACATTATTTGCACACAGTGAATCATATTACATCCAAACTGATGGTTTTTTTTTATTCTATTTTTGACTACTATACAGTGATGAACTTTGAAGTAGGTTGCACAACAGCAGAGCATTAGATCTGAAGACTGAAACCAGAGAAGAGAAATGACACGTTATTTTCTCATCCCATCTCAACACCTATCAGAACAAGAAATCCGTGTGGATTATCTTCAAACCCAGTAACACATTATTCTGCACGGTGGGAACTACGGCTTGCACCCTCCTCCATCTATAGTGGAAGGCCATCTTTGCCTTTACGCTCCCTTCTGAGTCAGAGCAAAAGCTTCGCACATCATTTTTAAAATCATTTCTAGCCGTCCACCAGATGATGGAGTGTACTAAAAATACTCAGGTGTTCTGCAGACAGGCCACTGATGATGTTATCAAACCAATCAAGCCGAATGACAGAAGGCTTAGATGAGGGGAGTTTGTGGAGTGGCGCCAGATTGGCAGAACTCGCAGCTCTTCAAGACAAATTCAATAAAGTCTTAACAAGCTGCATCCCCATCAGCCCATTTATGTCTTAGACACAGGCACCGAGTCTGAATTCAGAACAGTGGGAGGATATTTGAGAACGGGGGCTTTCTATTTGTGAAGCAAGATCTGAGCAGCAGAAAGGAAAAAGACAAGGATACACACATTGCCAGTTGAAGTCCTAGTTAAACTTATGTAATGCTAATGTGTGACCAGGGTTCTTTTGGTGCAGCTTGAGTTGTGTTAATTGTTGACCCCTTGGGGATCCAATGTTGGACTGTGATTCTGTCTGCCTGATCAGCAGCTGATGGTTTATTGATGGTATTAATGTAGGACTGAGTTTAATGGAGGACAATCTGCACACAAGCACAGCCACGTTTTGTCTGTAATAAGAGAAAAAGAACAAGAACATAGGTTTCACGCGTAGATGTACAAAAGCAAAAGCCCTGAATTTATCAATAATTTGTTATCTGCTGTGCAGAAAAGTCTTGTTACCAATGAATACTCAACCAGCCTTTGCATTCTTGAGGTGAAAATCAAATACACTTCTTAAATCGGTTTCTTCCTGTCAAAAGGGAGGTCTTACATACTTTTTATTGTAACCAATTATATTAGAGTTTTATTACGATTTCTATAAAAGGTTATCTGAGATGGATGCTCCCATACAGTGCAGCACATGATACAATATGATGCAGTATTGTGTGATACAATGCAACATATTATAAAACAATACTGTACAGTACACTACAGTACAATGTGGTACGATATATTATCTGATGTAATGTGGTACAACACAATGCAATATGACAGCTCAGTACGACAGGATGCCTCGCCTCCCCTTCTGTCGCTCATCCGGGTCCGGGTCGCGGGGGCAGCATCCCAACTAGGGAGTCCCAGACCGTCCTCTCTCCGGCCAACTCCTCCAGCAGGACCCCAAGGTGTTCCCAGGCCAGATTGAAGATGTACTTTCTCCAACGTGTCCTGGGTTGACCAGGTCAGAAGGAATCCTAACAACGTGCTCGAACCACCTCAACTGACTCCTCTCGATATCAGAATCAGAAAAACTTTTATTGCCATTGTTATTGAATTCGCAGACTAGGAACTTTTTCCGGCAATAAGGTGCAGCATGCTGTTAAAGTGACAGTTAATGCGTACGTTGCTAATTGTTCATGAGTCAAACGGCAGAGGGAAAGAAACTGTTTCTGTGACAAGAGGTTCTTGTCCTGATGGACCGTAGCCTCCTGCCAGACGGAAGTGGCTCAAACAGACCATGTCCAGGGTGAGAGGTGTCAGCTGCTATCCGGCCTGCTCGCCCCCGAGTCCTGGAGGCGTACAGGTCCTGGATTGATGGTAGACTGCAGCCAATCACCTTCTCAGCAGAGTGCACAACGCGCTGCAGTCTCTGTCTATCCCTGGCGGTGGCCCCAGCGAACCACACAGTGATGGAGGAGGTGAGGATGGACTCAATGATGGCCGTGTAGAACTGGACCATCATCTGGACCAGCAGCTTAGCTTTCCTCAGCTGCCGCAGGAAGTACATCCTCTTCTGGGCTTTCTTGATGAGGGAGCTGATGGTCGGCTCCCAGGTCAGGTGATGCAGGTTCCCAGGAAACGGAAGGAATCCACGGAGGTGATGGGAGTGTCAGTGAAGGTGAGGGGGGGCAGGGGGGCTGTGACTCTCCTGAAATCCACCATCATCTCCACTGTCTTCTGGGTGTTAAGCACCAGGACACCAGCCGGTCCACCTCCCTCCTGTAGCAGACCCATCGCCATCCGAGATGAGCCCAATGAGGGTGATGTCATCCGCAAACTTGATCAGTTTAACTGAGTCGTGGCTGGAGGTGCAGCAGTTGGTGTACAGGGAGAAGAGCAGGAGGTAAAGGGGGATATGGAGGAGCAGGATGTGATACCATAAAAAATACAATATTTTTATTAATTCTGAGAAAGTTGTCTCATCTCTTGAGAAATCTTTGGGTTCTCTTAGACATCTGTACCAACTTTGCACATTCATAAACCACTGGTCCTTAAATTATGGGTATTTTTGGGTTCAACCATGGCCTGAATCAATTTTAATCTCCTAAACAGTACCGTTACTATGGCCTTTACTGCATTCATGGATCCTAAAATTTAACCAGTGATCAGTGAGATGAAAAGCTGTGACACCAGCACCTGGCAGTATATGCAGGGTGTTAAAAAGGTAAAGGTCTTCCCTTTCTCCATTCAGTCAACTTAAAGAAAAAACTAGACAAGCACATAGATTTCAGCAACTTATACACAAATAAAAGACAAATCCTCTTTCAGCAGATCTTCTAAAACCAGAGAGCCCTTCGGACTGAACTGGAGGTCAGACTGAAATAAGAATTCCTTTAGTCAAATCAAACTGCATATCTGAGCTCCAGGAATACTGATGTGTTGAATGACAAATGGGCTTCTTGCTGATAACTAATCTGGAAAAAAATAATCAGCCTTAAAAGGTTTTCTACTTCCCACTGATGTGACTCACTGACAAACACTCAAACTTTAGCCCACACCGTGTGGGTCCATGTGAAGTCACAGGACCTGCTCCACTGGGGTAACCGAGTCCAGTCGATACAAACATGAACGTAATCAAATGTTCGCTCTTCAAAGAATTTCTAAAATCCAGATATATCTGAAAATACCAGACTAGAACAAACATTTTTATTTACAATAAATAATCTACTGGTTGATCATATCTGATCAAAACCTTCAGAACAAACAAAAACATAAAGCCGACTGATTTCACAAGGTTCATATGATCGCTGTGTCAACCTGGCAAACAGCTATTTACTTAACAACTGGACACAAGAACACTTGCAAGAAAATTGAGTTTTTACAAATAAATGAGGAGAGAGAAACCAGCAGAATCAGAGTGTGGGTTCACGTTCTGTGACTGGATGCATGGAGGTATCGTCACTGCGCTCTGAGCCAACTCGGTCTTCAGGATGTCACTTAGCTTGACGGAGCGCCGTCCTGCCACTGAGCAACAAACACATGAACGGGTTTGGACGTGTGTTTCATTAGCTCGTGAACTTGTAATCGTGTGCTCTCCGTGACCTCTGACTGTTTTAGCTGCGCGAGACGTTTAGCCCCTGAGGCAGCGAACATGGACGGCCGATGAAGACTCTGTTCCCTTAAATGTAGATCATGGTGCAGCTCGGACTCAGAGGACTGATGACTGTCGATGACCGTGTCCATATGCAGGCAGAAGATCAGATGATGTTTAGCATGTCATCTAAAATGCAGTTGGCTGCACCAGCTTGGTCGCCAGAGAAAACCTAGTTCATAATGCAAGAATGGAGAAGACCGTTCAGCTGAGGGTGAACTCTGCTGGCGAGTAAAATGGAAGAAAAAACAAAATCATCATTACTGTGGCTCGACATGTTTAAAGGATGTCCTAACCTTTACCATTGGTGTGACGAAAAAAATAAATTCTAAAGACTTTTTAGCCATGGGAACTTTAATAAAAAGATAAAAACTCTAGAAAACGTGTCAGGCGACTGTCTAAAGCAGAGGTGGGAAATCCTGGTCCTCGAGGGCCACAGTTAGGGGTTAGTTTTGATCAATATCTGCCAATTCCTTAATGATTCCCTTATCAATTCCTGAGTACTTTGTTAAGTGGCAAAAAAAGTTCTATGCAGTCTGCTGCACCATGAGCAACCAGGGTGCGATTTGTGAGTTTTATTTTTTTTATTAACCTTTATTTAGCCAGGAAAGTCCCATTGAGTTTCAGAAACTTTTTACAAGGGAGTCCTGGGTTAGCACCTATAGGGCATGTTGTGATCTGTGGCGGAAACCGGAGTACCCGGAGGAAACCCATGCATGCATGGTGAGAACATGCAGAAAGGCTGCAGCCGGGATTTGAACCTGCGACCTTCTTGCTGCGAGGCAACAGTGCTAACCACTGCGCCACCATGCAGCCACATAGTTATACTGTGCAGAACCTATTCAGTCTGTTTTATCTTAATTTATGCATCAAGTCCAGATGAGATTAGCTGAAACAGACACTCCATTTGATGTAATATTTTCTAACTCACAGAAAGAGAAACCTTTCTGGACCTTTGGGATTTTGTTTACAGTTCAGATTGGATGAAAAACACAGAATAATGTTATGTTTTATTTGTATAGTGATGCATAAGATACCAGCTGACAGGAAATAACTGAGGCTTAAACTAGTCGTCTGTTGCCATCTCAGCTTTATATTAAAGCGGCTCTCTGGAGCATTTTTCTCTGTATCAAAGTTTTCTAAATGTTTTAAATGATATTTCAGGTCTAAACTATGATCTATGGGTTGAGTTCCACAACATCTGTCATTCTGATGAAGACCCTCCTTCCTCCTAGAGACACCTTTCCATTATTTCTTGCCGCCGACATTTTTTAGCCAATGAAATTCAAATGTCTGCATTTTCTCAACATGCACGCGCATCGACCAAACCTGTACCAGTAGGGGGCGCTGTTGTACAGGACGCTCCGTGTGTTTCTCTGTTTGCGTCTCAGCCTCACAGCTCATTTCTACTAAAAACCTACCCATTCCCCAGATAAAGATGGATTTATTTTTATTTTTAAACCTTTCACCTCACAGAATGGCAAGGCTTGACAGGATTATGCGTTTATTTTGGTCAGAAAGTTCATCCAGGGCCGAGTCAAGTTCAGCTTCAGAGTCCAGCAGCAGCTCTCTGCTAACAGAGCTAATATCAGAAGCAGCAGGGACAGAGAGGGCTCTTCAGACCCTCGTAGTATTGTTGGAATAAGATTGTGAACTGTGAGTGATTAAACCCTACACACTGAGCTGTACAGTTCATGTCCGAAGTATATGCGCCGTGTGCACGCACGCACACGCGACCGGACGCGCGTGTCGAGATGTTTTGAGGAGGAGCCTTTGGACGTTAGATTCAAAAACTGCTCTCTTGATGAAATCCTCCAGAGTGCTGCTTTAATGTTCAGTTTACGACAAATAATTTGCATGCATGCATGTGTCTGCATTTGCACAACATGCAGCAAATACTTATCAAAGTTTCTTCTGAGTACCACTAGAGGGAGCTTGAGTGAAACTAGTAGTACTTGTACCGCAGTTTGAGAACCATGAATTTAGAGCAAAGTACACTCAAAGAAAAACAATCCATTCTGAACCAAATATTAAACCTGTAAGGATCTAAAAGGCTGACTGTGTAAAATATTCCTTCAGAAGTTCACAGCTACAACAGAGTCTTTACAGAAACACACACACACACACACACACTCCAGCAGACAAACTCTGACACTTTAATGCACACTCCTCAGCTGATGCAGTGTCATGCCATTAAGTTTGCCTTCTAAAACGCAGATTATGCTTCTATGTACGCAACTGTTGTGCATCAGAGCACAAGAATACTCTGCCTCAGTGTCGATAGTTGAATATAAAGGTGACAGAATCTCAAAGAATGGCTGGTTTGAAGTCTGAAGAAACATTTAAACAACTTTTTTCAGGAAAATACTGTGAGCCTGACTGATGGTAGCTCATTCTTCATCATCAATCCTTGGAGTTTGTCAGAATTTGTGGGGTTTTGCATCCAAAAACATGCAGGTTATGTTCAAATACACAGCTCAAAAATGAAAGGGACACTTTTGCATGTGACCAGGGTCAGTGTCACTGCTGGTAGCATGAGGCGCTACCTGGACCCTACAGAGGTCATCAATACGTGCCGTTACTGGAAGGTTAGCGGTCTCTCCGAGCACAGTCTCATGAGAACTGAGAGTGGGACAGGACCGTCGGAGGTCCTTAACCCGTGAGCAGGACCGCTATCTGCTCCTTTGTGCAGAAGGAACAGGATGAGTCCTGCCAGAGTCCACTAAAGTGACCTCCAGGGGCAACTGTAATCTGACCAAACCTTTAGAAACATATTTCATGAGGTGGTCTGAATGAAACGGTGCACCATCTGCAGTCTGACTTCAAAATAAATCTCAGTTCAAAAAGTAACAATTAAAAACTACAGCAGTCCCCAAATCCACCTATAGCCTATCAGGCCCGAGTGTTTCCATGTGAGATGTCAAACTCTGGTGGGAAATGGTAGCAAGAAAGATCAGGTTGACCACGATCCTCCTAGAGCATTCGTTACATGTCACCATGACATGCATACAGAGTCCTTTCAAACCCCATCTGATCTCATTTGGGACCAAATTTAACATCAAACTAGTTGATATTTGGGAAGGAAGCAGTTTGTTATCATCCAGCAGGCACAGAAAATTAAATCTGACAGAGACATCTTTCTTCCATCCTAAATACAGTAGAAATGTCTAATCGAATCTGTGTGATGCACAATAGATCTGCTGCCCCGCCAGCTACTAAACAAATAGTGCACATGCATGTTGCCATGGTAACTGATGCACAAAGATCTATACATAAGTAATCATAAAAAACATTGACAAAAACAACAAAGTTGCTGCAGCAATTCTTCCTTAAAAGAAACCATCACATCCTCAAACTAAAATCCAACACGTAATAACTCCTGTCTCCTGGTGATTGTGTGACACTGGTTCCATTGGGACACTGGTTTTCAAACTGCCATGCCACAAGGTCACCATTAAAACATCAACATAAACATCAGAATCAATGCAATAGAATTTAACACACAGTATTAAAACCAGTAACTGTTTCATCCCTAATAATACAGAGTGACAGCAGCTTAAGACTACAGAGGAACAGAGAGAAAGTGGGAGATTAAGAGTCTAAATGATGACAAATGTACATCCTAGAAAAGACATTGGGCTTTTTGTGATGTGGTAAGAAGAGTCATGAAGGAAAAATAGAAAATTAGCATTGTGAGTCACAAATTATTCTTATGATAAAATCATTTAAAAGAAAGCAAATGAGGACAGACTAAAAGAAGAAAGCAGCAGGAGGCATGGAGGGCAAAAAAAAACTACAGAAGTGAGACAGGAAAACAAAGGAGATAAAAGGCAAAGTATGACTAAGGATCACTAGAATACATAATCAATCATTTAAAGGAGCAGGAAAAAAAGCTTACAGTATATTGGTTAGAAAAGCCGAATGTTATCAGTTTGACAAGGTTGATGCCAGGCAGAACAACCAACTCTCTCTAACAAAAATCTATTAGAACCAGCTAGGGATGCAAAAAAATTCAGTCTGCCAGATCGTTTTTAAGCAGAATAGTGATTTAAAATGGACTCTAGGGGGTGCTAAAAACAAGCCAATACTGCTCAGTGTGCCTTTAAACAGTAAGTTATAGTGAAATTACAGTAAATAACTGAATTTGTTATAAGCGTAAGCCACATCCTCTATGTTTCGGCTTCATTCTGCATCTTTATTTGCTCTGATTTCCTAAAACACCACAATGAGACGCATGTGAGTCCAGCCTCCGGAGGGGGAGGACGCACATCAAGTGGAAGGCATGACAAAATAAGTGCATGCTTGCAACAAGCCTGAATAATGAGCCCAGGTAATAACGGCTGCAGAACTGGGTTTTATAGAAGAAAGTAGGTGTATGCTAAGTAAATAAATGGCTGCGTTGGGACCATAAAAAACTGCTTTTCATGAATATTTTAGTTTATTTTGTATAGTCAGAAAAACCATAAGATGTCAGCTTGACTGCAACAAAAAAAAACATGGTTTGGGTTGAAGGGCTAAAATTGCTGTTCAGCCTGACTTGATTAGTTCAGGTTCTGATGACATCAGTACACGATGACACCACTGCAATCAGCATTCAGGTGTGATTAGCGTCGTCAAGGCGCCGCAGACTGGGAACTGATTCTAATGAGTGTAGCGCTGTGCTGGCTGACATACACACAGTGTCCATGTCTGGAAAATGGATCTGAACTTTCCAGAGGCCTTTAGAGGCTCAGCTTCGTCCATGCATGAGTCATAATGTGGACCGCCTACACCGACACACGCATCCACACAAAGACAAACCTGTAACCCACACAGGTGCTGCTGAGGTGCCTGCGGAGATTCTAACACAAAAACAAAAAGGCGTGCAGAGTTCTACGTTGTGGTGAGAGATCCTGGGACCTGCCTGCAGGACTGTCCGTTTCACAGTGAGGTCAATGTGTCACCATGGCACACTGACCTCCTGGCCCACTGAGCAGCTCATTTAAACCTTGAGTTTTCCTGTTTCCTTCCTCTGATTCAGTTCTGGCTCTAGCAGGGCAACTGATTAAAGTGGGAACATGAAGTGATTCAACTCTAACTTCAGTAATCTACCTCTGTTAGCACAAATGTCTGTTTTATCTCTATATTTAATAGGAAAAATAAGTATTTAATACACCTCTCTGATGGAAAAGGAGCCAGAGCTTGCAGACGAGGTTGAGTGGCAACAGATTTAGTGCATTTGGGCTGCCTGTGCTACCTGTCTCCATCCCTTGTTGGAGGTGGAGGATCAAAAACTCACTTGAAATGCTGCCAGGAGGAGAGCACCACTGTCACTCATAAAGAACAGACCTTTCTCCTACCTCTGTGTGTGAACAAGTTCCATCAGTCCTGATGCTTTTTGACTGAAAACCTCCTATTACAGCCCATCATCCTGCACAATGCTCTAAAAGGTGATTAGTATCATGTGCAGTACCACAAAGTAACATTCACTTTAATGAGAAAAATTGGTTCTCTTCATCCATTCTTTGTGTCAAAAACATGTCTTGTTGGATTATGACATGGCTGTCTGAGTCGATGGTCAGTGAGTCATTGGTAAATGATTCAATTGTATTAAAATGGACAATTTTACACACAAAAACTGCATCTGTTACAGCAGTATAAGTACATTTAAAAAGGTCACATCCATTAGGGTAATTTAAAGCGAATACCTCCTACAGTGAAGGGAACGGCTGTTATGAAATCATGTTATGATTACAACTAGGCCAATGAGACCAGCGGGTTATATAATAAGAAGTACAGCAAGGATGGAAATGTACTTTTAAGTGTTTTAGATTTATGACAAAATACAACAAAATAACTCTAAAGTTCTACTTAGCCAAAAAGAAATCAGTCCATTCATGATGGAAATGTTACAGATGGCCTTTTGAACAACTTCAGTTTGAAGAAACAGAGGTTAAAAATCAGCCGCTAACATTTTTTGAACAGATAACTGTAGATCCCTGTTAAAGAAAAACATATTCAGCAGCTACAACATCTGGAGAAAGAAGCTCACCACGTTCCAGAAGACAGGGTTGAAAACGATGGCAATCACAGCAACACAGAAGCTCGGGTCGTTAAAGTCAACGTGCCTCAAGATTTCTCCCATCAGCGGCAGGTCCATCTGAGAGGAAGACAAAAGAAGTTATAAATAATCAGTCTGTTTTTAGAAATTACATTTACTATTGGTGTGAATTTAAATAAACTTGTGCTGCAGCTCTAATTTCAGCTCCAAACCATAACAACATAATCAAGAAAAAATTATTTTGACTGAAACCGTCCTCTCTTGCGCCTCGGCTACATGCTTTTATTTTGTCTCGACGTCAGAGTAACGAGAACTTCCTCCTCTTCTGAAGGCAAAATGAACACATCTAAAATCCTATGATCTGTTGTGTGAAACAAGGATGGAATCAGAGAAAAAACATGGGAAATTGTGCAATGTTTAAATCTCCAAATGTGTTATGTTTGTGATTTCACAGAGGAGAGGAGAGACCGTACTTTTGGGTCCTGTCTGTGTGATGGGGGAAAACTGGTGGGGTATGTGAGGTGAGGCAAAGAGAGGAGGTCTGCTGCAGGCATCCAACAAAAAGCAAAACAACATTCAAACAATGCTGATGACTTGGGAAAATGACTTTTCTGTAACTTGTCAGCATGTGAATGACTGGAATTGAAAGAAAATATGTGACGACCCACTTGAGTCCCAAAAACAAAGCAAGCATGCTAGCGTCTGACATTAAGCTAACTCTTGCACATGAGATATGACTTTGTATGAGTTGAATCGCCAGGTTAGTCGAAACATCACCACAAAATGTTAAACCAGCAAAAGCTACTGAGCTGAACTTCTGGTGAAAAATTATCATCAATGACTCAAACAGGTGATCCTTTTAATTTAAAACAATAATTTTATATACATTTTAGCTAATAATCATGAAATATGATGTGAATTTTTAAGTTCGTATTTGAAGCACTTTGAATTATGTATTATTGTTTTAAAATTAAAAGTAAAATCCAAAATGATTCGAGAATAAATCATTTACTCTTCTTCTGATGACCTCATCAGGAGGTAAATATGAAAAACAATTGATGAAAACTAAGCACTTTCACTAAGGAGAAAAAATGGCAGAAATTGGAGGAATTAATTTGAACTGAGTGAGGTTTTTATTTCTAAGAGTCTCAAGGTGTGAAATTTTAGATAAATTATCCCTGAGGTCATGTTCACCTGTCGACACCTCACTGAGATTTCGATCCTCAATATGAGAAAATTCATGTCCCATCTAGTCTGAGTCACACCTGCCTTTTTTTTTAAACTGCATATCAACTCTGCAGGTCTTCTTCTATGGTGTGAAACAGTGGGTATCAAACAGCATTACAGGGTGTTATCGCCCCCTACTGTAAAGGAATGTGAATACATGACGTTCCTCAACATCTTTTAGCCCAGGCAAAGACCCACAACCCACCAGTTGAGAATCACTGATACAAAACATTTATGTGAGAAAATGTGTTTAACAAAAACGTGAATATTATTTATTTACAAGCAGATTCAAAAGCACCCTAATAAAGCATTGAGTCTTTTGTTGAACTGACACAAATTTGCAGAAATAGACAAAAATGTCGACAATGACGAATGAAAGTTAAGATGCAACCTAATAATTTTAACCATGAGCAGATAGTTTAATGCAAATAAAAGCAAAACAAAACTTATTTCTGAAAAAAGCTTGTATTTTTTTTATCTTTGATGATCGAAAGTTGTTAATGATCCAAATCATGCTTTTATTTTGGAAGCAAATCTATTTCCGGATGTTTTCCGGAAGTCGGAGATAACCGACGCTTTCATTCAGCTTCAATGATTATTAAGCTGCTGTATGATGTTCTGTGAAGGCTAAAAGTAGCGAACAGCTTCGGGAAGTTACCTTCGAATAGTCGACGTTATTGAGGCCTTCGCAGCAGTCCAGCAGCGCAGGGTGTTTGTTTTCAGCTACCTGGTTGTTCGACGCAGCCGCTTCGCCACGTTTCCTCCCCGGCGGCAGGCCGCCAGCTCTCAGGCCTGTCGGAGATAACAAAATGTTACTCAACAAAGAGGACAAGGTTCTAGTTTTAGCGGAAAGAAGAGGCTGTAGGCCCATTTGTTGTGGTACACATGCAGAAATAACCTCTAACCTCAGCTCAGTGCATTCTGGGTAATGTGGTTCATACTCGTTTTGAAATTAAGGCATGATTTAAACACATAACCCTTCTTTTTATACAGTTGTTTTTTTCAGGAAGGAAAATTTGTCTCATAAATAAATAAACTCCCAATATTTAAACATTTTTAATGTTATTTTGTCACGTAATTGTTTTTTGTGTAATACCCTCAATGAATACTCTTCTAATCAATAGCGACACCTGCTGGTTGAACAGACAAATGTTTGAGTTAAGGACATTTATACATTTATGACAAGAAAAGAAATTATCAGATGTCCATGCTATTTAATTTTCCTCCTTGTTTTCCTCTTTAAACATTTTTTTCTCTCTTCTGTATTTCCACCATTTGCAGTTTTTTTTTCCTCATATTCCCTTTTATTTTCCTCTTCAAATGTATTACATCATGTTTTTGTTTGCTTTTCACCTGACCCAGATTTCTGTATCTCTTTTCCCTTCTTCTCATCATTTATTTTCCCCTTTATATTCTCTTCATTTGTCCATCATTTTCTTATGTTTTCCACTTTGTTTTCACTAATTTGCTTATTTTTCTCTGCTCGTTTTCCACCTCTCCCCTCACACAATAATGTTTTCAGTCCCATTGCTTCATTTTGCTCTTTCCTTCTATGGGATGCATGTGAAATTCAGTTTTTCTTCTATTTAATGTTTACCTAACTTGCAGTATTTTTTTACCCACCCATTAATTTCTGTGCATCTCTTTCCCACTGTACTCCTCCCCTCCACCCCCTACAGTGTGTTTGGAGTCGGTCAGTTAGGCAGAAGACACCACCTGCTGTGAAGAAAAGCAGAAGCCCTGGAGCTCCCTGACCAAGCATAATGTCCGTTCATCAGGGAGTCTGAGCCGGGGGTGTTGTCAGAAACTGAGCATGATATCTAGCAGGCAGGTGAAGATTATGACTGTAATTGAGCTTCTGTTTCATGCAAGCAGCACAGACACCAGACGGTATTCTGCATTAAAATAAACTCTGTTCAACATGTCTAACTGGTGCATCTCTAAAAGAATAATGATTTTATAATAAAAGCAGGATGATCTAGCTGTTGGAAGTAGCTTGGGTTCTAAACTACTTTCAAAGTGGCTTCAAGCTGCGTCTCTGTATTGAAACACTATGATGTTGGCCAAGTGATGGCTCACGGTGGCCCTGGATGCCCCTTTAGTGCCACAAAGGGTCCACTAGTTAAACAAAGACTGATGGTGTTTGAGCTTTTTCATTCCATGCAGCAACATCACAGAACAATCTACCTTCAGGGATTAATGGAAGCATGTTCAGTTGATGTTTTATAGTTAAAATGAAAGATCTGTCTAATTTGGTTTACTGTGGAGAGGTCATCCCTGCTGGGGATGCTGTGACCCAGACCTGGATATGTATGTATGAGATGATAGTTCTGAACATATTTAATTATTCACACAATAAATTATGCAAGTTCGGTGATTACATCATTTAGTGACCTTGAGTGACTTTTAGGTCAACCGACAGCTACTTTCCTTAATGTGTGAACCTTCACATCACAGACTTATTGAATTATTACTGAAGAAAGTAGAAGATAAAAACACATGAAAATTAACGAGTGCGGTCAGCCTGAGTGGAAACAATTAGGTTCACACAGTCATGAACATGCTGTTGGTTTCTCTAAAAGTTCTTCCTCCAACTCTTCAGTGAACAGAAGGCGGTTTTCCTGTCCTCTTCTCGCTGATATGACCACACACCCTTGTGGTTTTACACTGATGAGGTCTGAGTCCTTCAGCTGGTAGGTGGATGGAAGTGAGCTGTTGTGATGCTGCTCGTCACTCAAACACGTGCTGCGCTTGATAATTCCATATGACAGAAGGAATGTGCAAATAAAGGCTGATGAGAACAGACGTCTGCTTAGACACCAAGTGCACTGACTGTGTCGGCAGCGCATAATGTAGCATACTGGCTGACGGTTTGTGTGAATCTGAGTTAAAATCACTTGCTCCTAAAAGAGACAGCTCTGATTTGATGAAGTTTGGTTCTGTTGAGACGTTCGTCAGTAACTGATCTGCAGCTGACAGAGTGATTTCTGCAAACTTAAAACCATCATAGCCTTCATATAAAGCTCAATAGGCGGCTCATACTCAAGCTGCGATTCTTTCCATGTCCACATTTCCATACCGAGTCAGTATTGTATGCACTGTGTTTACACAATAACAGGAAGACCATGAAATGCTGGTGTCAAGTTCCGTAATGGAGATAAGAGTTCTGTCATCTCCATGGCAACAACGTGCTGACAGCCAATCACTGTGTCACTCGGACATTCCGGCTGCTTTTGAGCTGCACGTTTTTACTTTCACTTTTAAAGAGTTTAGATTGGAAGAAAATGCACGCTCTAAATTTGCTGCAACAAGAAAAGCGGACAGTAAAAATCAACAGTTCTTAATCCTTCTCCCTCCAGCTCTAGACCGACGTGTGTAATTTGCCAGGAGAAACCACTGCTATGATAAAGGTTTACGATTTTATTTGCACTTAAATTCCTGAGACCTTGGTTGTTTTTGTCAAACTTTTATGGACCTTTTTACAATTATTTTTGCACCTATGTGGTTTTTTAAATAACTGAGATGCTTGATTCACATTTGATTAGAACAGCTATACATTTTTTTGTCTGTTCTTAAGAATATTTGTATCTATTTAAAAAGAAACCCATTCCTTGGATTCATGACAGGCGTCTTGTTTTGTTTTATTCAAGTATTTATTTAAAATTTGAAAATTGCTTTGTGTTTTTGTAGCTGTTTAATTGAATCCCACAATGTGTGTTGAATCTAACTTTAAAAAAAGGGTTCAGAGAGCTGTACAGACACGTTTTAGTTTTCATTTTGTTCATAACATTTTGGCCCCCAGTGCGTGTGGGCCCCTGAGCCTGTGCCCATTATGCCCACTGGAGCCTGCAGGTTGTTGCTTTGGTTCTGCATCATTACAAATGGCCGAAAAGTAGAAAATTAACAGCACGAGCATCCAAACCGATCATTCATAAAGCAACACCTTCAATCCAAAAAACGAAGAAGAAAAGTTCCCAAAGCAAGTTGTAACAATCAGAGCAACTAAAACAAGCTGCCACTTTGTGCGTTGCTGTTCTAGAATATCGAGAAAAAATTAAGAAAGAAAATAGGAGTCCATGGGACTTCCTGGAAAAGGAGTGATGTTTCAACTAACCAAGGTATCTGATGAAAAGTAACCCAGTGAAATAATGACACATTATTTGCTTAAATTTATTTATTTATATTTGTTTTACATGTGGATTTTAACAAGATCAGTGCATAATCACAGACATGCAAATGTGGTGTAAAAATGTATATTATAGAGTTTCTATTAGGGATGGGCCGATACCAGCATCGGTATCGGGCCGATACCAGGTATCCCGCTGGTACTGGTTAAAGTTACCCGATACCAGGAACCGATACCAGTGGTTTCAATGTCTGTTAGCGATGGGACCAATTAACACTGATAAGTGGTCTGTTCACAACTGACAGCCACACCCATTGGCACTGCTGCACCTTTGACAATGAAGGCAGCTTGACTTCTTTTGTTATCTTGAAAGTTTCAACTCATCCTATTGAAAAACAGCCATTCACACCTCCAACCGATTCATCACCCAAGCCCTTTCCCAACAATAACTCCTCTCCACACCCCTCCCTTTCACCCTCAGACCCCCTGCCTGCATTAACAGGCTTTTGTTTGTTTCGCCATGAAATTAAAAAGAGAATACAAAGCAGGCATGCATAGTGCTTACAGTCACCCCCCAAAAAATGAACGGTTCTCTACAAAGACTCGGTTCTCCTCGTTCACAGTGAAGAGCCGTTCAAAAGATTCGGTTTGTTCATGAACGTCACATCACTACTGTCTGTGACTTGTGATTTATGTTGTAGTTTCCTATATTGAACACTAAGGGGAGCTATTGAGCTAAAGAGGAACAGTGTGGGTTGAGAGCTGGAGATGGTGCCAAATAGTTCATTTTATTTGGTTAAAATGTGGAAAACTGCAATAATTTCACTGTAACATCACAGAAAATGGTTATTTTTCACCTTATATTTTAGTTTTGTGATCATTTTTATCAATATAGTTTATTTTTTATCTAACTCAGTTATTTGTTGTAAAAAGCATAGAAGAAAAAAAAAACCTGTATTCCAATTTGTTGCATTTTTTTGTGTGGTAGAAGTATCGGTACTCGGTATCGGCGAGTACTCAGATTGAAGTATCGGATCGGTTTTGAAAAAAGTGGTATCGGAACATCCCTAGTTTCTATGAACCACTATGACATGTTTTTAATCTCAACTGGATTTTTTTTCCTGGATAAATAAAGGTTGAATGAATTTGAAGGTGGCGTTGTCCCTGTGACCATTTCTGATGATTACTTCAGCTAAGACTCTGACCTCTGATAACAACTCCACAAAAGTGCACTTAAAAGAAATAATCATTAGGGCTAAACGGCCACTTCACATGCAAACTAGATTCAGCAAAACTTGAAGTTTTCCATCTTTTAGGTATTTTGAGCTTTTTGTGTTAAAATAAAAATACAACTTTAGTGTGTTTTCACCATTTTTTATATTCTTCAGGTTTGTATTTAGCTGCACTTGCAGCAGCTTTATGGATCAAAAAGGACCAAATCTGTCTATTCTCACTGGACCTACTGATTCTCAGGAATGCACAAAGATGCATCAGAAACAAAACCCAAATTATTTAAACAAAAAAATGTAAATCCTAATCTTAACTTCTGTCCACAGGAGCAGCAGATACAGCCACACATCCACAGTGCATTCAGGTAAAAGCTGTGAAATCAGCAGCTCGGTTGTGTTATGTCCTCTGTCTTCCTCTTGTTTACATTCAGATGCTGTCAAAGAAATTGGGATCAGGTAGGAGGGAGGGAGGCTCTGTGTTTGCATCTTTTTCTCTCCCACTGTTCCAGAAACCACATTCAAAGCAATGAGTCATCAGACACTAATCACAAAATGCGACGTCATCCAAGCACACACACACACGTGAACCTAATCCTCACGAAAATACACGGCGGGGGCAGGAAGTGGGACTGTTGTAAACAAAGCACGTGCAGACTCACGTTCATGTCCTGAACAAAACAAAATCACTTTTATTCATGCATATATACGATATCCACAGTTTGTTTAGTCCCGAGAGGAGCAGCTGAATCTAGAATGGCAGCATGTGTATATTAAAATATTAACAAGCTCACAAGTAATCATCACTTTGACTGACATCACTGGAGACAGAGGTGGTGAAAGTAAAATGTCAAGGAATTTATCAAGAGCAAATGAAGCTTTGACCTCCTGTGACATGAAAAATATCTGGAAAATGATCTAAAATCCCACCGTTTTCTATTTCTGTGATGCAAATGTCCAGACCATAAGACAAGTGTGTCCTTTTATGTGTGTTGGATGTGAACCAGGACACCGCCTTGTTCACCCCGCCTCGCCTTTTCAGACGCTTCCCTCAGGAACAGGTGAGCGGTCGGGTAAATACCGTCAGGTGTGTTCACAAGTGGATTTCCTGGATGAGTGCTCAGGTAGGTTCAAAATAGAATCTGAAAGTGTTTGGCAATCATAGAGGAGTTCAGGAAAACAGATAATGAGAAAAACAACAACAAACATGCAGAAACTCCTAGAGACAGCTGACTGAACACACTGGCGCCATGTTGGAAACAAATAAAATGTGAAATGGGGCGTCCAAATTTTTGCACATCACTTCATTCATGTGACGTGGGGGCGGTGAGAAATCGCTGTGATCACAGTTTTCCTGTCAGCTCCTCTCTACAGTTTGATCAGCTCGTCACCATGAGGTTCCAGGATTAGAGTTCAAGTCAAACAGATTTGAGACTGTTGGACAGTTTCATTTGAGTCATTCACAATATGGTTACAGTGCTGTGAGACAAAAACTAAACAGAATGCTTTAAATATGCAGTGGTGTGAAAAAGTATTTGCCCTCTTACCGGATACCTCAGCGATGCGCCACCTCTTGGCTGCGGTGTTGGCGAGTCTTGTACTCACACAAGACGCGCCCCTGACACAGCGCGCCGTAGGACGCTGCTTAAAATAATCGCGCGATAGTCACAACATCACGCGGGAATTGAAAACTGGAAGCGGGAAGTGAATTCTTTGTTTATATGTGATCAGAGCTGCCGTCGTGTGTTGTGGGAACCTAATTCTAATTCTTTCAAAATGGGTAAGTGAGCTATTTAATGGAGCTGTTGTTTATGTGTACCGTAATGTTTGTGGCGGTTTATTTCTGTGTGCCGTAATAGGAGCCGTTCTGCGTCGTAACGTCGGTGTCATGGTAATGCCGGTGTCAGAAAGTACTCAATATGTCGTGACACACGCGCACAGCTGCGACTGGCGCTCCTTTTTAAACTGA
>SSNR01000008.1:726492-740723 GCA_006937965.1 Callopanchax toddi | reverse complement strand
TCACGACATGTTGAGTACTTTCTGACACCGCCATTACCATGACACCGACGTTACGACGCAGAATGGCTCCTATTACGGCACACAGAAATAAACCGCCACAAACATTACGGCACACATAAACAACAGTTCCATTAAATAACTTACTTACCCATTTTGAAAGAATTAGAATTAGATTCCCAGAACACACGACGGCAGCTCTGATCACATATAAACAAAGAATTCACTTCCCGCTTCCAGTTTTCAATTCCCGCGTGATGTTGTGACTATCGCGCGATTTTTTTAAAGCAGATCCTACGGCGCGCTGTGTCAGGAGCGCGTCTTGTGTGAGTACAAGACTCGCCAACACCGCAGCCAGAAGGTGGCGCATCGCTGAGGTATCCGGTGTATTCCAGCCTTTAGCGGGCTGGCGGCGTCTCGCGTGTCTGGGACGCGTTGTGGCGAGCTCTGTGTGAGTGATCTGATGGACTAGAATGGTTTTAAATCAAAATAACGCCGCAGCCACGACGTGGCGTGTCGCCGACGTGTCCGGTGTATTCTAGCCTTGTGTTTCAGATCAACCCACTTGGTTAAGGTCAGAGGTCATGGTTCAGCAGTAACAAAGAGGCGGGACAAAAATGGCCTCCATGAGAGAGTTCAAAGGTCAAAGCCTCTCCTGACCAAAAACAACACAAAGCCCCGTCTCACTCTCACAAACAACAAGTTAGTTAAATAAACTCAAGAAACATTCTTTCAGTGAAAATAACCAGAGAAATCTGCTGAGGTCAGCACTTTATTCATGCTCGTCTCTTCTAAGGAAAATTAAATACGTTTGTTTCTGAGTATCAGAGGTTCAAAATTCACCCACACTGTCTAAAAATCTAATTTAGGAGACATAATCATTTTTACTTCTTTTTATTTCCATCCATATTCCATCTTATCAGCAAACCAACCAACGCATCCATGCATATGTACAGCTTTTTGTTTACCCAACAACTCACAAGTCTGATCCTGAGTCAGAAACATGAAGTTACTGGGTTTATGTCATCGTGTAAAATGTATAACTTGAGCTGACTGATGGTGACGTTTATTTCGAAGAGGACATGAATCACGTCAGATGACCTTCACTGAACACTTTCAGAAGGATTTAATGTTGATGTCATGGTGGACTAATGTGCTTTCATGATCAGATTGTGTCTGGTGAAGGTTTACAGGGTTAGGGTTCATTAGAGAACGGACTTTTAAGATGTCATGAACTGGTGACTTCACCGTGGATAGAAGAAAAGATGGACACCAGTAGTAATTCACCTGAAAAGAATCTGAAATTTGATGTTTTTTTTTTTCAGGGTCCTCAGGAAGCTGGTGAGCCTTCTAGACCTGAAGCTGTTCCAGGTGAGGTCCGGTGAAATGTGGAAGTCCAAGACATGACGGACAGCCGTGACGTTACAAACTTAATAAATCTGACAACTGTGATTCTCAAAACACTGTTCTTGTCTTTGCTATTGACGGCAAAGACAAACGAAAAGCACCAGAAATATGATTTATCAATAATCCATTCGCTCGGTTCTGCAGCCCTGTGACCTCTGACCTCATACTGATCCTCCTGCTGTGCTGCTTCTTGCCCAACACTCCAAGTGTGGAGTGACCAGTGCAGCAGAGCGACAGCTCAGCGCAGGAAACTGATAAGAATTACAGATTTGTCAAAGGAAATAAATGTGATAATCTTCCTGTTTACGTCTCAGGCGGTCCTACTACTGCTGCCGTCAGCTCGTCACATCAAGAGAACACCCCTGCACAAAGACTTACAGGAACATTACGCTAAGATGTACCGATAGTGTGTCCCGTTCAGGAGGACGGGCATCACCCAAGATTAGATTTTTGATCTTCGGGGGGAAATCTGTTTAGTTACAGGAGGCGAATCTGTGAGGTTTCCTTTGTAGCAAGTAAATAAAGACAGGAAGACTCATTAGATTCAGTTATGATGCAGTCATGATGACACACATGTTGTTTGTTTTCGCATAAAGAGCGTTTAGACCGATTATATCCAGATGAACTCCTGATTAGAACAAATTAAATAAGAACTGGAACAAGACGATAGCGACAGCAAGGCAGTCACTTCCATGAAAGGTTAAGAAAAGATTGTTAAAATAGCAGGTTGGACCTTTGAAAGATAATTATTTTGTCTTTGTGTCTGATTTATGTGAGCCAGGTTGTTATTCTATATTTTCTTCTAAAATCTCCTCTCAGTTTACCCCCCCCCCCTCTGATTCCTGTGTTTATCTCTTACCGTCTTTCCCGCCATACCCCCTCACTAAACCTGCCATTACAGTGCAAATGAGGCGCGCTACAATTAATCTCTGCGTGTAAACAATGAACCTCCGTGTCCGTGGGTCGATACAGCTGATGGTTCCCGCGTGACTGTAGTTGCGGATTGATGGGAAATGACAGCCAGGCTCACAAACAAAGGCTGATGCAAGAACCATCGAGAATACGGAGGGTTAATTTATTTCACAGATTTATCTGAATATTTAGCCATGAATGAATAGATCCTTGAGGGAGGTTATCGTCACTGCAGTCCTTGTTTAAAAGTTAAGTTTAAAAAACCACTGAATAATTCACCAACCATTAAAAATGAGAGTGACAGAGGAAGAGTTTGGTCCTTCCTTCCCGTTTCACACACTATAAACTGGAAACACGTGTCTCTTGTCTGAAGGAGGGCTTCTTTGTCCAAAGTGATTGCATAAATATTCATAACCTTCCAGTCAAAGCACCTCTGGGCTTTGATTCGGCCACTCCAGAACCTCCACCTTGTTGTCTTTAAACCGTTTTTGTGTAGCGTTAGCTGGATGCTTCAGGACATTGCTGTGCCGTAGATCTCTAACAGATGGAAATCGGATTGTCCTTCAGGATTTTTGTATATTTGGCTGCATCCATTTGATCTTCTGTCTTAACCAGCCTTCCAGGACCTGCTGCTGAGACGCATCCCCAGAGCATGACACACCCACCACCGTGCTTCATAGTGGGGACGGTGTGTTTGTGTTCTTTTGTTTTGTTGCTGTGGAAACACTGATTAATAGATTTTCCAGACAGGTGTCTTTATAAAACAGTGACTTGAGATAAAGTCACTGCACTCAGATCTCCATAGTAATTGTGAGACTACTAGCACCAATCGGCTAGACCTCTTCCATCATTTTATTTGATGTTACATATTTTTATTCGTCATTATTTTATAGAAATCAGTTTTCAGTTTGATATTAAAGGTTTTTCTTGACATTTTTTTTCAAAGTATATATAATACTTTTAATCTGTATCTCTTCACTCGTTCTCTTTAAAGGTTTCATCCACCTTTTAACTCCGTCACCTCAGATTCAGCCGACTTTTTCGATCAACCAGTCACTTCCTGGATTTTTCCACTCATTTCCTCACTCTGTAAATCTTTCACTCGCTCACACATTTATTCAGTCTCTAATGACATGCTGCTGACGTAGCAGCACCCCCTCCTCTCTCAATCAACCCCTCGTGCTCCTGATCGGGTCTGTATTCATTAACTTGAACACTCGGTTGTTTCCCCGTCTTCTTCGGGTTCTTTACACCATCTCATGAGCTTCTTTTAATCCAAATGAAACCAGTTTCTGTCCAGTTTATGCATCAAACCTTTCAGGACATTTAGTTTGAAAAATAAATTTGCAAACTTAAAAACGTAGCTGAGCCACCATTATGGTAAGATAGATCATTGCTATGGGCTTCAAAATATCAAGGGCTTAATAAAACACCAATTAAACTGAAATGTATGGATTTTATTTGTCATTTGTGCTGTTATATGTGTTTTATAAAAAGCTATAATCAAACATAACTTCAACAACACTAAATCAGGGGCACTAACAGGCAGTTCGCAGTCTGGATCTGGACCCAGAGCAGGTTCTGTCCAGACCACGCAATAAATCCAGGACTTAGTTCCCGGTCCAGGGGGAGGGTGCCACTTAGAGTCCCCCCTCCACGCTAAATGGGACCACTCCATGCATGGTTTGGAACTTGGTCGAGAGGGAGGGGGCTGAGCATGTTGCAAGCCCCAGCAGTGTTCGCACGCCCTCACGCTCCCTCCACCTGGACCGAGGACCGGGTCATGCATCCTGATCTGGACCTGTAGCATATTTAACTGACTCCCCCTGCACCAAATGTATAAATGCATCTCCGTCCTCCTCATTAGAGCATTGTCTGCCATGTCGATGTAAGCAAATGACAACGTTTGCTGCCACGATACCAAAAAGAGTAAAAAATGAGAAGATAGGAAGTTTTGGGCAAAACTGTTAAACTAAAAGGCGATCTCACTTCGACAACACAAACATAAAGAGATCCATGAAGATCCTGCATGCAACAATATTCATGTTAGCTTTGCTAATGCTAATGAGATAATGTTTAATTTACACTCTCATCCTGATTCCTAGATCTGGAATAATGGGATCTACATGGGGTTCCGTGTTTTGCTCAAGGTCACGTCAACGTGTGGTGGAGGAAGCTGGGATTGAACCTCCGACTCTCCAGCATTGTGAAGATAGGCCCTTCCTCTTCAGCCACAAAAAGTGTCTTCAGTGTGGAAAGCTGTCAGTCGCAAGATGGCAGGAAATTTACAAAAAATGCTTTAAAAAAGAAAACAAAGCTAACTTGGCAGCAGGTTTAATTTTTTTTTTTAAATTAAGCCAGTTTTCCCATTAGCACACTGCAGATCTGTCAATTCTCTCTCACTCATTCACATTTTATACTTTCTTTACCTGCAAAAGAAAAAATAATAAATTCAGAAAGAGAACCAAAATCTCCTCTAAAGTTTCTGTATTTTCTGGTATTTTGTGACCTAAAAACTGTCCACTCAGTTATCATGGACATTACTTTTATTTTAACATTTCATTCATTCGTTTGTTTTTCAGTCCCTGGCCTCTGGTCTTGGATCAGAACAGCCTGGAGATATTCTGAAACCATCACACAAAGAGACAATTATGCAAAGAGGCGAACTGCTTAAAGCGCTACAACCGAATGGATCCTCCAGTAAATGAGTTTATAAACATGTGATAGCTGAAAGCACAAACTGTATGGTACGAACCTGCGTCAGCAGTGGATTAGAGAACATCTGTGTGTGCGCGCACATTTTGTGATAGACCGAGTGTGGACTTCTGACTGTGAGGAGAGATTTCTGCTGGGCAGAAATGTTCAAAGCCCACCAAAATGAAAGAAAGCTCCTCTGTAAATGGAGATAAGGATTTATTGAAGTGTATATAATATCAACTCAAAGTCAAAGTACAGAACAACAAAGAGGCGTAAAGGAAAAACCTGCTGCAGCAGAACTATATCAGAGATGTGTGGTGAAGAGGCAGCAGGAGAAGCTAAACATGAACGAGGCTGCAGGTCCAGATGGTGTCAGATCCAGATCAGCTGAGGGATTCTGCAGCACCTCTTCAACCAGAAGGTTCCAGTGATGTGGAAGATATCCTGCCTGGTTCCAGTTCCTAAGAAATCTCCTCCATCTGTCCCTAACGACTATAAACCTGTTGCCCTAACATCACACATCATAAAAGTCCTCCAGAGAAGCTACTGGTCCACCTGAATGAGCAAATGTGTAGAATATAACAGCAGCAGCAGTAGTAGTAGTAGTACTCGAAGTTAAGGTTACAGCTGTGAAAATACATAACACATCAGGGGCTTTTTCTTGGGTTTTGTCACAAAAAGCAGGAAAAATGCTCTGAGAACGAGGAGGTGAGTCAGGTTCCAGCAGCATCCTCACAACTGCTTCCAGGGGGAGTGGAATAAAAGACCTCCCCCTTCAAGCTGCAGTGGCAGATCAATCTCTATAAGCCACCAAGAGCAAGAGAAGAGCGGTGATTGAATGAACAGAAGGATTAGCATGCAAAAATACACTAATAAAGATGGGCCTCAGCCTTAGGAACTTCTAATAAAGTTTGCCCTTCGCCCTCTGTACACCTCAGACTTTCAGTCAGTCCTGCTATCTGCAGAAACACTCAGATGACTCTGAGTCCAGAGAACTGGTGGACCACTCAGGATCTGCACTGGAGTGGGTTTCCTTGTTTCTGTCTGAGCATTATTTCTCTGTGACTGTTTCCAAACAGCCACCATCCTGTGGAGTTCCACAAGGTTCTGTGTTGGTGCCTCTACTGCTCCTTCTCTATCTGCTTCCTTTTCAGCACATTCTGAACTGTTGACATTCAACTGTTTATCTCTTTTAAGCCCCACAAGGTGTCTAAAGCTACAGCTGTTGCAGATGTGTTTAGACTCAAAACTGGAGGATTGAGAACTCCCTACAGCTGAGTGATTTTTTAAGTTTCACTTTATTTCCCTTGGGATTTTGTTTGAGTTAGGTCACGTGTTCATTACTTCTCAATTAAAAGTATCCAGATTACTTTAATGCTTACACATTTACCCTGTTGCAAATCAGCCAAACAACCCTTATAATTAAAAAGCACTGAAACGCTTACGGTTGCTGTTTTTTTGCTCCTTTTTTAGATAAACTTGATTATTTTAAAACATTTTTAACACAGGCTGCTTTTCTTTCAAACTTTAAACTCAAGTTTCAAGTCTACTACAGTGAAGAAGTCACAGCACACTAACTATAATCATATATTACAGCAAGTTGTCAAATTTTTTCAGGCCACCGCTTCCCCAAGCAGCACCCACCGAGCAGGAAATGATTTTATTTAGCGTGTTTTTGTTCATCTGAGTCAGCGATGCAGAAGTTTATTAAAATTCCCATGCCTCCCCAGCAGGTCACTTCCTGTTTTGTACAAACAAATCTCCTTATTACCACAAATAAATTAGATTTGGTGTTTTGATAACTGGATCAAATCTCATCTATTATTTATGGAGTGACACTCATGCATGCAAAATGAAAAATGCTGAATTTATTTAGCTTTTCAGTTTTCATTATTTTCATCACAATTGTTTTTTGCAATAAGCAGATCCTGGACTCATCTTATTGTAAGAGTGATCCCAAAAAAAAAAAAAACCTGCGACTGGAAATAATTTAAAGCAAATTTATTTTAAAAAACAAACCCAATATCACTTATAAGTTGCAGCTGTGAGTCAGGTGAGTCTGCTAGTGAGCCCTGGTAGCAATATTAGATCAAACAATTTCAGCTACATTTTCAAACACTTTGTGCAAAATCCAACCGCTTTCAAGAATTCCAAGCCCCAGCACCAACCCTGAAGGAGGTTAACGGGTTTTACATGTAAACCAAGTCTCCTGTCAGCTGCAGCTCAACCCCTTTTATATTCAGTAGCTTCTAAAGCGCATCAGCTACAGACTGACATCAGCGAGAAATGGAGGGAAAATGGATCTGTTACTGTTAGAGTGTTCTGTACTCTGTGATCTTCGAAAATGAGTCATTGTCATGATGCACTGTGGGACGGCTGGAAACTGTGCAGCCGACAAGTGCTTGATATTCAGAGTGAACACATGAATAGTTACAGTGCTGTTTTCAAGGCTAACAAGTTTACCGTGCTCTCACAGAGTGACACCGTTTACCATGTGTGTGTGTGCGTGTGTGTGTGTTGCCATAATTATGGGTTTCAAAGTCATAATTGTAGGTTTTAAAGAATATTTGGAATATTTGTCGATGTGGCTGCCAAATAAAGATGAAGGGAGGATGGATTTACCCAGGGTGTGTAGTTTATTTATGCTGGTTGAGTCTCTGTTCACTAAACTATAATTAGTCCAATCACATCACAGCATCCATCAACAACAAGCCCCGCCCCACTCTGCCTCTGATTGGCTAGTACTGATTGCATTGGTTAGTCTCCTTCATCATCCTGTCCCCCTCTCACCTGACCAATGAGTGAGTGAACATGTTAACAATCCCCAGGGAAGAAGTGAGAATTGATCTTTTTTCTCCTAAATCTGGTGGATTGAACGTAAACACGATCCAGCCCTGTGGAAACATCAACTCCCTGCAGGAATCACTCCACCATCTGCTCCATAAAGGGACCAGTTCTGTCTATAAATGTATATACGTAGCGCATATGACCCTCATCAAGAGCAGGGCTAAAAATACTTCTCACGATTCCATGCCCCACTGGCATGGTGCTGTGGGAAAGTGTTTCTCTCTCTCTCTGTAATCACTGCAGGCCTGATCCCCCACAGCAGCTTAATCACTCCATAGCCTACTGCTATAATCATGCTACACTGGTTTTAGGGCAGCAGGGCACTAGAGGAGCTTCAGGGACCGGACTGGATGTTCAAGAACTGGATGAGAGCAGATCAACTTCATCTATTCTTTTATACAGATAGGGGATATCCACATAGCCATTCCAGATGTTTGATATAATTAACTCTAATTTGACCTAATAATTATACTTTTATAAAATAGCAGTGCATGGTGTTGTAGTAACACCATTTATATGGATCTTTTCTAGGACCGCACAATGTTAGAAAAACCTGCGATGTGCGATAACACTGCTGTGATGATGATATCACGCGTGATAAATGAACAAATAGATGTGTATAGTGTTTTTTAAGTAATAGACAGTGCAAAGTGCTGATGGCAGTGAGCTACACAGAGGCAAAGCGAGCAGACACAGGCGCTGCCAGACCCTCTGACCACCAGCAGGCAATGTAGGTGAAGATTAGTGAAAACAATGTGATATCTGGATTTTTGTGTTTAGATTCTGCCTCTCACAGTTGAGGAGTTCCTACGTTGAAAATCCCAGACCTCTCCACTCTTTGTAAGTGGGAAAACTTGAAACACCAGCAGGGGATCAAATACTTATTTCCCCCACTGTCAAGTCCACCTTAATGCATGGGTTCACCCGGGATGAAGCCCAGGGTTACGATGCTCAGGGGCCTATCATTTTGGGTAAAACAAAAACATCGTTTTATAACTTTTTTCGTCTTATTTGCTCATCTGTGGCTGCTGATTGGTCCAAATGACAAGGCCCATTGAGTTAATCAGTCAGACTGTGTATTGATGGTTTTGGGGTGTGTACCTTTATAATTAAGAAAACTTGGGAAAATGTCAGAAAAAAGTCATCACTGGACGCCATGTTGGCCATGTCGCTATCCATGGTGCTGAATGAAGTGTTATACATCACAGTACAAAGGTGGAGGAATTTGTTCTCTGTGTTCCCATCAGAAGGAAGCCAGTTGGGAGTTCAGTATCTTGTCCAATGATGCTCTTTGGATTAAACCCTGATCTACCAATCAGTGGATCACCTCTCTGCCCCTGAGCCACAATCACCACAAATAAGCAAAGGCCTCAACTTCTTGTTCAGTTTAGACACAGGTTGTCACCGATATCAGTGTAGATTTATCAAGTGTGTCAGAAGGGAAGTTGTATTTTCTGAAATCAGTATAAAATATATAAAGGACACCTCCTCCAGTTGAAGATATACTGCAGCTTTCACGCATGCTCCCAACTTGCCAAGATAATTTATTCTATGGGGATGACGTGTGCAGGATTCAATAAATCAATGATGATTACGCAGGACAGTTGCGTCCAAACAATCAGCCCCTTGTTAAGAAGTGGAAAAACCTCAAAGACGTAAACATATTGACTTTGTCCCAATCCTCACAGGATTAAATCCTATCTGGAACCGCTGGCTGTATTTTTACCAGCCTTAGGAGGTAAACTGATGGTGATGTTCCACCAGTTCCAACAACCTCTGGATCAACAATCAACTCTTTTTTTCTCCATGAGGATGACTCATCTACTATGAAATTCAATCTTAACTCAGTTTCTATAAAAACTGACTGACTCAAAGTCATTTTCTGAAATCGATTGGCTGTGGAAGCCATGTTTGATTAATCAGACGCATGTCCAAAAAGTCATTAAAATCCACTCAGGTGTATGAGATATTTGGCTAATACTACAGATAAATGAACAAATAGTGTTTTTGTATGTCTGATCACCATGTTGTGACGAAAAATAAAGAATAAAAAACTTAAAATCTACTTTTGTTGAAGGAGATATTTATAATCGATCAGTGGTTTCAAAAGAAAACCAAAACAAAAGAAGTCAAACAGCTTTCCTGTACAATCCGTCTCAGTTTTCTCTTTTTGTTCTGTAACACGCTCCAGGTTATCGTGCTCTCTTTGAATAGGAACCTTTTAAAATAGCACAGGTGGGCTGCTGTGTGCACATGTTGAGTGTGCATAGTGATGACTTTCCAGAAACCCAGTGGACCTCTTGACACGCAGAGGTCAACGAAACAGCATTTCTGCAAACACACATGCACACACCACATGGCTTTGTTTGGGGATCCTGCTCACTTTAGACAAGTAAAGAGAACTGCTTGGCAACTATTTGAGAATGAACACACACACACACACACGATCAGACATAAACACACACTGGCCACTAGAAGAGCCCTCAGGGTTATGGTGCCCTCAGATGGGAGTAATGACACGGAGAGTCACCTGTGCAGCAGATGGCTGTTGCTAGGCTATAAGAAGCCATATAAGGCCTGTGTTAGCAGGTGGGAAGACACTATCGTTGACTCTATTGTTTACTTATTCACACCATTGCACATATTTACACACATTCGGGCAGCATGACCATATCCTTTTCCTTTGCTACTTGCTTTTTCCATGTCAGGCAGTCATGCGGTGCACCAAGGAAAAATTGACCTGCTGAAGCTGAACTAAGATACCACTGTCAAAATTATGATTTAAATGTTTTTTTAAATCTTACTTCCTGTCTTTTAAGCTTTTCAGAAAGGCACAAATGACAAAAACACATTCCTCAGTGGTTTTTTTGTTTTGTTTTTTTGCACCGTTGACCAAACTCCTCTCATTATATTCAACAAAACGGATGTTTTACTAAACAGTTTTGGCCAAATATTTTTTCTTATCACTCAATAGGGTAATAATAATGACAAATAATAGGATTAATACTAATGTGATGATAATGTATGGTAATATTGTTAAACTTCTTTTTCAGACATTTTTAATTGAGGTTGATCTATGGACTAAAACATGCTTTACCAAGTTGTTAACCTGCAGATCAAAGGGTTAAGTCAATAAAACAACTTATAAACATATATAGTGTTTATAGGTTTTATATATATATCTATCAGGTAAAAAGTATTTATTTTTTCATCATTGGGATTAGTAATCAAATTTGTGTTACAAGTGAGACACCTGCTGGGCACCACGAGAAGTACAATGGGCCCCTTATTCTCCTATCATGAAGGTAAAAGGTCCTGTTATGTTTCAGCTTAGATGACACATTTATGGTACAGCTATTAAAAACAGAACATCATGAACAAGTCAAATTATTTTCTCACTCATTTCAGAAAGTGAAACTATTAGTGTGGAAAATAAGTACAGGTCCTTCTCAAAAAATTAGCATATTGTGATAAAGTTGATTATTTTCTGTAATGTACTGATAAACATTAGACTTTCATATATTTTAGATTCATTACACACAACTGAAGTAGTTCAAGCCCTTTTATTGCTTTAATATTGATGATTTTGGCATACAGCTCATGAAAACACAAAATTCCTATCTCAAAAAATTTGCATATTTCATCTGACCAATAATAGCTTCAGAGGCCATGTGAGCACTCATTCACTGAGCTGCAACAAGATGTGAAGCTCGTCAGATCGAAGGGTCTCCCATCGGGACCGCGGAAGCACTGGTCCGCAAAGGCGCGTTCAGGCAGTCGGTTCTGGTACGCACGAATGAAATCTGGTTCTGATGTGGACTCGAGGACTAGTTGTGTGCACCCCTGATAATAATAATAATAATAATAATAATAATAATAATAATAATAATAATAATAATAATAATAATATAGTTGATAATACCTCTGGTAAGTTTTTGTATGTATAATCACGTTTTAAAGGAAGTGTCAGATTCTTTAGAGCTAAAACAAAGTTTGTCCCCTGGTTAAACTTCTCGTCAAGTAATGTCTTGGGTATGTTTTGTTGTAAACTAAAATATTTAAAGAAACTGACAGGTTCCATGGAACTGATTAACACTGGGTGTTTTCACAGGTTAGACTAGTTGTATTGGGTGTGGTATGTTTTTGTTGAAGACTAAAATATTCAGAGGAAGTGACAGGTTCCATGGAACTAACACTGGGTGTTTCCACTGGTTAGTCTAATTATATAGCTTCTGGTATATTTTTGTTGTAGACTATTAAAGTTCTAAAGGGAAAAACAGCATCATCAGATCAGATTCACACAGATCATAGAATAGATGTGAAACAACAAGCAGCTTCATCCATCCATTTTCCTTTGATTATCTGAGACCAGACCATGGGGGCAACAACGTAAACAGAGAAACCCAGACTTCCCTCTCGCCACTTCAGCCAGCCAGATGTAAGAAAATATCAATACTGCAACATATCGCAAATTTTCTGTCACAATATTATATTGATATTGTGATATCTGTATCGTGATATTTGCTGTATCAAAATTTAAAGCAAATTATCAATCAGCCGCGTACGGCCCGTCGGTGCAGCCGGTGCAGTGCACCGGGGCCCGGAGTGGGCCCCTCCATCAATGATATTAATCTACCAATGGTGTTTCTGCAATCAAATCGACAGTAACTCATTTCCGAGCCAGGATCGGAGTCAGTGAACGCAACATGAAGTCAGCAGCGGGAGTGACAAGAGAGATTTATGGGTGTCACTGTCCTGGGTGTTACCAGGCCAACCTGAAGATGTATTTCCTCCAGCTTGTCCTGGGTCGACCCGGGGGCATCCTGACAACAGAACATGCGCAAAACCCCTCCCGATGGAAGCGTCCAGGAGGCATCCTAACCAGATGCCCGAACCACCTCAACTGGCTCCTCTCGATGTGGAGGAGCAGCGGCTCAACTCTGAGTCCCTCCTGGATGTCCGAGTTTCTTAACTTATCTCTAAGGCTGAGCCTGGCCACTCTGCAGAGGAAATTCATTCTGGACGCTTGAATCCGCTATCTCGTTTTGTTGGTCATTAAGCTCATGACCATAGATGAGGACTGGGACATAGATCCACCGTAAATCGAGAGCCTTGCTTTCTGGCTCAGCTCCTTCTTCACCACCACTGATCGGTTCAGTGGTTCACTGCAGACGCTGCCCCAATCCGCCTGTTGATCTCTCGCTCCCTCCTTCCCTCACTCGTGAACAAAACCCCGAGATACTTAAACTCCTCCACTTGAGGCAGGACCTCTCTCTCGACCTCGAGTTGGCAAGCCACCCTTTTCCAACCGAGAACCATGGCTTCAGACTTGGAGGTGCTGATCCTCATTCCAGCCGCTTCACACTCGGCTGCGAACCTCCCCAGCAAGAGCTGTAGTTCAGAGCCTGATGAAGCTAGGAGGACCACATCATCCGCAAAAAGCAGAGACGAGATTCTCCTGTCACCAAACTCGACACCCTCCACACCACGGCTGCACCTAGAAATCCTGTCCATAAAGGTTATGAACAGAACCGGTGACAAAGGGCAACCCTGGCGGAGTCCAACCCTCACTGGAAACAGGTCCGACTTACTGCCGGCTATGCGGACCAGACTCACACTCCTCTAGTACAGGGACTGAATGGCCCTTAACAAAAGACCATCCACCCCGTACTCCTGTGTCCCTGGGGACACGGGCATAAGCCTTCTCCAAATCCACAAAACACATGTGGATTGGTTGGGCAAACTCCCATGACCCTTCCATCACCCATTCAAAGAAGCTTTTATCTGCTCTGTAGGAACATATCTTGACTTTGTGTAACTGATGTTGGTGCTCATATTCCTTGTGTTTGTTTGTCATGTCTCTATAAAATTATTGTTAAAATAAAATATATAGTTAAACCGTGTGGCCATTTTAAACAGCAAAGATTAAAATTCCTAAAGATTGGCTGTGGAGCATTCTGGTGCCTCTGACTCATTTTAGAACCCTGAAGTGACTGATTCCATAGAACAAATCTGGTCAGACTCGTTATGTTGCCTCTGGAATGTTCCGTTTTAGCCTATTAAAGTTATAAAGGGAGAGACAGCATCCTCAGATCAAATTCACACAGACGTGGGACAACGAGCATCTTCTTCTTTTTAAACACTTTTTGAAACTTGAAGGTATAAAGTGTCTAAGTGTTCCTGAGGTGAGTTAGAAGATTTGTACATTTCTGATTAACATTAATATTTTTGATCACTTGATGTTGAATCTCAGACTCTACCGAAGAGGTTATTGAAGCTTATTGGTTGTTTTCAAATACGTTTGTTGCTGGTCCACATGATTTCTGAGTGCATGGACAAAATTTTGACTTTAGTAGTGGGGGGGGGGGGGG
>SSNR01000008.1:710478-726482 GCA_006937965.1 Callopanchax toddi | reverse complement strand
GGGGGGGGGGGGGGGGGGGGGCACAACTGGGAACAAGGAGGGGACGAGGAATAACACTGCAATCTTGAGTATATACACTCAAAAACAGCCTCTTACATAGAAAGGTGTCAGACACAGTCATTTAAACTAAACCTCAAATACTTTTAGTTCACTGTGTTTCTAGTAGTTCTTTTAGTTTTCTACATTTACTTTTACGTTCACCGTTTCCCTCGTGGTTTGACTGGTTGTAAAGCAGCATCACCTAACTCTGTTTCACCTTGTTGGTCAACTTCTCTCCAACTCATCACCAATTTTACACTGATTTTTTTTTTAATGTCTGGGCTCATTTACATTCAATTCTACCTCATTATTTAGTAAAAAAAAAAAAAAAAACTTCAGCAGAAATCCTTAAATATTGTGACTATGTAAAACTCAGAGGCATAAATATGGATGGATTTTTGTCCAACATTTGTCACAAATTGAATCTCATGACTACCATCTCTTATTATTTCAACCTCACCTGAGCCTCCAAATAATAAAAAAAGATGATCTTTTTACATCTGAGTTGAGGTTCTATATAGTTTAAAATAATAAAACAATCACATCATATGAACATATAAATTCTAATACATACGTTTATCATAAAGTTAAATAAAATAATTGAAGTAATACTACTACTAATAATAATTAAAATACTGTAATAAATGACAGATGGCTGAACAGTGAGCTGTATGGAGGTCTGTTTGAAATGGTGGGATAAGGTTTAAGGTTTGTTTCTGAAAGAGGAGAGTCTGAGCTTCTGATGGATGACAGGGAGAAGTTCCAGAGGGCCGGGTGTTGTAAAAGCTGATAAAATGTTTCTTCATTACAATTACTGAAGTTGTTATCTAGTTTATTTTTTCTTCCTCTGAAAGAGGACGTTCAGGTCTCCTTTTTGGAGCTGAATTTGAGGTGGAGACATGGCTCAGCTCCAAAACCCTCAGAACGACTCGGAGACAGATCTCTCTGTCATAACGAGCAAAGCGAGGCTGAGGGATTACTTCCGTACTCGGGTTAAAAACTCTCTAGTTTGAACCTATCAGAGAAGTCAAAAAGGTCATTACCAAGTTTCTCCAAACTTTTCTCTGTTTTAACAAGAAAACTCAGGATATCTTTTTACATGAAACATATGGTTAAAGATCCATATAATATTCTGAGATTATTGTAAAACATGATAGTAGGATCATTTAGGGACTCAAGTTTTAAAAATTTGACATATCACATTTTTGAGGTTAACATAATGTTAATAAAACATTGAATTCTGAACGATGTGTAATTAGTTTAACATATTAAAAGACAACCAACCTGAAAGTTAGAAGTTTAACAAAAAGGGACATATATGAAGAGAATATTAAGGAAAGTTTTAAGGTCTGTGGAAAGTGAAAGAGTGTTTTGACTTGGTCCTGGTAAGAATTAAGGCTAGACCAGCTCAGAGGTTGGGCTAGAATGTTTTTGTTTTCTGTTGTTTTAACTGATTGCCAAAAAATCCAGTCATTGTAATGATTTGCAGTACAGCAGGACCTAATGGTGCAGGTGGAGGGAGGAGCAGGAGACAGAGGATAAACTTAAAACAGGATTTATTATAATAAAAAGAAGAATATAAGGACTTTTGACTTAGCTTGGACAGCATGACATAAACAGACCAACCAAATGACAAGGGAGCTTAAATACATGAGGAGTGTAATCAAGGAGACAAGACACACCTGTGGAGGGTTAACAGAAACAGAGGATCTAATTAGACACACAGGGCAGGACATGAACATGAAGAAATGCAGGGGCATGAACCAAGACAAAACTAAAACTATCAGATTAAAGTTAACATTAAACCTAAGCACATAGGACAGGATCACACATGGTAAACAAAACAGAACCGATCAGGGACAACAGGGGGCAACAAACAAGGTCAAACTAAAACCAGACACGAATCACGACAGTCATCATATAATTTTACCTGTCCTTTTTAAAAATAATAATAGCATTTTCAATAGCATTTATTTTCATTCATTTAAAAATATTCAGTCCGAACAAGCTGAAATTGTGTTATTGTCGCACATCAGGCAGATAAGGAGCTTCGCACACATACACACACACACACAAAGCAGCAGCGGCACACATGCACAAACTTAAAAGGATGGTGTGAACACCAAGTATGAATGCAAAAATATGAACAGTTCACCTAGGCCTGGGCGATAAATCGATTGAATGAATTAATTCGAATTTTTGGTTGCGAGCGATTTAAAAAAACAAGTAAATCGAGTTTTTGTGTAATGGCATATTTTTGGCTCCCCGGAGCTTCCGTAGAGCTAGTTCCACATAGCATTATTGCTAGCAACAACAACAACAGCGAAAACAATCACCGAAGCAGTCGCTTTGCACATATAGGGCCCTATAAAATCCATTTGATCTTTTCCCAAATTCCAATAACCTCACGAATTGTTTCTAATAATTTAGCTGAATGTTCCGTATACGGTTCGACCGGCTCCATGCTGCTGCCTGTTTTCAGACGTGACTCTTTGACTCGGAGCTCATCACATTACGCTGCCAGTCCATTGTCTGTCGACTAAACTTAAAGAGAAGTCATTCTTCAGATTCATAAAGGTCATCTGATATTGTTCTGCCCTGAGCTTTGCACTAAACTTCACGGTGTTGAATTTTCAGTGAGACTTTGTCGAAGCGGACTGTCTTTTTATTCCCTCTGTGTGGAGATGAGAACTGCGCTCTGCGTGCGCAGGTACGGTGGCGGCGGTGGCCAAAACACTTCGAAAAATATTATTTTCTTTACTAATTTGCAGATATGAGAATTCCGTGAGATTCCACGTTTTATACTGAATTCCATTTTGTTTGGAGATTCCTTTTCGGGCACTTTGTTTTGTTTCTGTTTTGTATGTATTAAATGATTTATACTTGTGTTCGAAATAAATGAAATGAATGAATGAATATTCAGGAGAGCTTCCTCAGTTAAACCAAACTCTGGATGAAAAATGTCCTCTTTTCAGTCAAGCAGGTGTTGACTTCTCACAGCTTTTGTAGTCTTCCTCCTTTTTAGTCTTATATTTCAGAATGGAACTAAACCGTTGGGTTACTTAACGTAATCCCTGGTTCTTTGATAACAGAGTGAGGTGTTTCACTATGGGAATCGCCTGGGTGTGACCCTCTACGGAAGCTCCAATAACATCACGTCTGTCTTGAGACAGACAGGTTGAGCCGTGTCTGTGGCTCCGCCCACCTTCCTATCTCACGGCCAACCTACCCCTCCCAACTCATTCTGGACAGCTTTCTTTCCGTGCCCATGCAAGGAGGGATGTGTTGGTGAAACACCTCACTCTTATCAAAGAACCAGGGATTACGTTAAGTAACCAACGTTCTTTTTCTAACTTTGTTCGGTGTTTCACTATGGGAGATATAGACCACTCCCGTATGGCATGGTGGCCCCGAGGTCATACCAGGCAGCCAGAAATCTATCCTGACCCAAGGTAGACCCAGATGTTCCCATTCCTAGCACTGAGTGTGCTAGAGAAGGTTTTGCCACATCCAGCCTGTAAAACCTCACAAACATATGTGGGGTCACCCAGCTGGCTGCTGCACAGATGTCCTGAACCGAGATCCCCCGGAACAAAGCCCATGAAGTGACCACACTCCTGGTGGAATGAGCCCTCACACCTTGAGAGGGCACAGAGCCTGCTCATCTATATGCCAGAGTTATAGCCTCCACAATCCAGTGTGCTAACCTGTGACGGGAGACAGGTAAGCCTTTATGAGTAACGGCCCAAGACACAAACAGATGGTCAGCTCTTCTGAAACCAGCTGTTCTGTCCACATAAGACCTCAAAGTTCTCACAGGACATAGGCAATAAAGCCTCTGCTCTTCAGGTGAAGAGAACAGAGGTGGATGGAATGCCAGGAGTTCTATCATAGAACACCTGTGGGATGACTCCATCACCTTGGGCACAAAAGCAGGATTGGGCGTCAGGCACACCTTAGAGAGCCCAGGCGCCCACTGCAGACAGGTAGGACTAACAGACAGAGCATGCAACTAACTCACCCTCTTAGCTGTGGTCAAAGCTAGGAGTAGAGCAAAGCTAGGAGTAGAGCAGTCTTTAGAGACAGAAACTTCATCCCAATCCCCTCAATAGGTTCGAAGGGATGATGGCAAAGGGCACTAAAGTGAGGTCCCATAAAGTTGCTAGGGGTCTAGCCACTGGCAGCTTGCGCCACGCCCCTTTCATGAAACGACACACCAAGGGGTGCTGCCCCACAGGTTTGTCACCAAATCCCACATGACAAGCTGAAATAGCAGCCAAATAGACCTTAATGGTTGAGAAGGCCTTACCCTTTTCTAACAAACTCTGCAGAAAACAGAGCACCTCCGTTACCGAACACTGGAAAGGAACAGTCTGCCTTTCCTCACACCATTCCTCAAAAACTCACCATTTACCACTGTAAAGAGAGCAAGTTGAAGAAGCTCCAGCATTCTGAATGGTGTTGATGACCTCTGCGGGGAGACCAGCCACGTTTAAATTCCACCTCTCACATGCCAGGCCCAGAGAGACATGCGATCGGGGTGGAGATGATAAATTTCCCCCCGCACCTGGGACAGAAGGTCTCGTCTGACCGAAAGAGGCCAGGGCTCTGCCGCCAAAATCTCCACTATTTCTGCCACCCAGGGCTTGCATGGCCACCAGGGGGCCACTACAATTAGGGATAGTCCCTGATCCCTCACTCTGGATAAAGTGGGAGATATCAGACTGAGTGGAGGAAACGGGTACAGCAGTACGTTCGGCCATTGATGTGCCAGGGCATCTATGCCCAGGGGGGCGTCTGCTTCTGACCCCCCCAAACAGTGGGCACTGAGCGTTTTTCCATGAGGCAAAGAGATCTGCAGCAGCTCAGTCGTACCTCTGCCAGATCTGCTCCACCACCTGAGGGTGGAGCCTCCACTCTCCATAGAGTGGGTTCCCCCTGAACAGGAGATCCGCTCCCCTGTTCAGAACACCCGGAATAGGGGTTGCCCAGAGCGACAGCAGTCGGGCATTGCTCCACAGAATAATCTCCCTGGCTAGCCTGTGCAGCTGCAAGGAGTGGGTTTCTCCTTGGCGATTTACATAAGCCACCACAGTGGAATTGTCCGTCTTCACCAGAACATGTCGGCCCTCTAGATGGGGCAGAAAGTGTTTCAGAGCTAGGAAGACTGCCTGGAGTTCCAGAACATTTATGTGAAGCCGAGTCATCCCTAGAGACCATGTACCGTTCACAGTTCTGCCCATCATGGCGGCGCCCCAGCCTGTCAGGGAGGCGTCCGTCGTTATGGTAACTCTGGAGGTTATGGCGCCCAGCCGGACGCCTGCTGAGAAAAGTGTGGGGTCTCTCCACTGACAAAGAGCAGAGAAATCTTGCGGTGAAGATGGCGACGGGGACAGAGCTTCAGAGAGGCGACCCATCTCTGAAAGTCCCTCATCATTAAAAGTCAGAGTTGAACCACTGAAATCACTGAGGCCATAAGGCAGAGGAGGCACAGGCACAGCCTGAATGAAACCAACCTCCCCAGCTGAAAGCATGTTGCGCACTGACTGAACGAAGAAATCCTCCTCTCTGACAGTGTGACACGACATGAGAGGGAATCCAACCTCAGACCCAGATATTCCACACGTTGTGTGGGGATCAGGCAGCCCTTCGGCAGGTTTACCCTGTTGTACCTCGCCGTCCGGGACTCTGCTGATCACCTGTTTCTCCAACAGGGCTGCAATTTCATCCTCCAGGACATGAGCCGAGTCTACGGGGGCTTTTGAGACGAGAACGCCTTTGAAACACTGGATTTGTGGCGAATTGTAGCCTGTAGCCCCGAGAGATGGTAGCTAGCACCCACGGGGGTGCCACGCATGCGCCCCATATCTCGGTTCGGTCCGCGAGGGGAGTCCCAAGTGACGTAACTCTGGGAGTGAGTCCCCCCTCTAGAGGGGTGAGAGCGCCCTCTTGAGGGCAGAACGGAGATGTGAGGGGCTCTGATCTGCTCATATTCTGGTTCATTTTTGTGATATTTTGTGGGGGGCTTCCTGCCCTTGGCCATGGGCCTGGTTGCAGAGAAGCTGTATTTATTTTTCTGAACTTTACCCCCTGAACCAGCAGAGGTGCTGAACCTCCGGCCCCGAGCAGAGTCCCTCTCCCCTGCAGCCGAAACCTCTTTGGCGCCGGAGGGAGCAGAGAAGAGGAGGGGGTTAGGTGGCCCGCTTCTTCTTCTGCTCGCCGGGGTGGGAGGGGCAGCCTTTGGCTGCCGCTGCTGCTGTGTAGGAGTGTTTACCCCACTGTCTCGGGTTCTCTGGTTTCTGCTGACCCAAATGGCTGGAGGACTGCCTCTGACCTTTAGCCCCACTCTGACGCCCTCTGACAGCTGCAGCGGCGGCTGCAAAGCCTGTTCTAGGCACCTGAGAGGGTTGGGGGTTAGGCTTACGTGGCAGGCAGAGGTTAAACGCCTCTCCCTCTTGTTTTCTGAGGGTGCTGGTCTCCCTCATCTTCTCCAGCTCAGGGCCAAAGAGGCCTTTGGTGGGCTCATAGGGCGCATCCATGATGTCAGCCTTCTGTGAGTCCCCCAGACCTGATAGGTTCAGCCACAGGGCTCTCTCACCCGAAACCGCTAAACCCATCACCCAGCCGCATCCCTGCACCGCTCCCCTGGAGGAACGAAAGATGAGGTCAGTCACCACGCAGACCTCATCCCATAAGGCAGTGTTAGGTGACCCTGAGTCCAGCTGTCTTCCCATCTCCTCTAATATCTCAGCCTGATAGGCTACCAGCAGCAGTGTGACTGCATTGAGGGAGCACACTGACTGTCCAGCGTATTTGTACATATGCTGGTAAATGGATGCAGTAATGCGATCCATCTTGGATGGGAGAGAGATAGAGGACGAGGCTGAAACAGCTCTGCGGTTAGGGTGGAGGTGGTAGGCCACCGAAGGCTCCACCGCTGGGGGTCCGGCCAACCCCAGCTCACTCATGCCGTGGATCTCTAATTTAGAGCAGCCCATTGCAGGGAGTTTGTCCTTAAACGGGTTGGACCAGGAGCGGCTAGCTTCCGTCATGCATGCCGGAACAGCGGGCAACCACTGTTTGGCTGGTGGAAGCCTCTTACCATCATAGAGATCCCGTTCCGCCCCACCACGTCCTGCGTCGCAGGCCAGGGGACACCCAGCTTTGTAGTGGCTCGCCTGCAGACCTCATACAGGTCGCTATCCACTGGAGAGGCCGCTCTGGCTCTGCTAGGAGGTCTAGAGACGGGTGCTGGGAAAGCGGAGTCGTCGTCCTCCTCCTCCATGTCAAGGAGGTCGGAGTTGGCGTCATCCTCTGCTCCATCGAAGCCCATTAGCTCCACGCTGTCCGTTAGCCCTTCAAAGAGCAGCGGCACAGACGGAGACTCCTCTTCCATCATATTCGCCTAGCTAGTGTTAGCTCGCAGCTGACGGGTGCCGTCTGCAGCCGTAGCTGTCCCGGTGGAGAGACATGGGTCCTGGCTGTTAGCCACTGCTACCCGGAGTCGTCTCTCTAAAACTTTTTCGGGCATCGATGAACAGTGCTGGCACCCTTGCGGGTTAGCCAGCGAGGCCTGGGCGTGTTTAGTGCCCATTCAAGTAATACACAAGGGGTGAGGGTCTCTGCCCGAGATAGAAGCCCCACATGACGCAGGGCAAGGGCGGGATGCAGCCTCTTTAGCTTTCGCTCCGCTAACGGGAGTAGCGGTAATCGACATGACGTTAAAGACGGGGTTAAAACCGCAGTTCAGCGTCCGTGAGGTTCAGCTCGCCACGACACCTTAGCTGAACGCCAACTAGCAAATTAATGCCTTGAAAATACCCGGACTTGCCTTGACACGTTAGCTTGGTTTCCCGACTCGTAGCCGCTAAGAGCCACAGACAGTTCACCACTACGCGGCCACTATCTAGCGTTGGGAAAAGCACTTTCTAGCGTATAGCCTAGCACAATCCAGAACAGAGCACCAGTACCTGCGTTCGACGATGTGCACCTCGACGGGACACCTGGGAACCGTTGAGCAGATAGCCAAGCTAGCCTGGATGTGCTGAGGGAGCTTGTAGTTCTTCACGGGAAGAAAGCGAGTTGGGAGGGATAGGTTGGCCGTGAGATAGTATGGTGGGCGGAGCCACAGACACGGCTCAACCTGTCTGTCTCTGACAGACGTGATGTCATTGGAGCTTCCCCTTTTTTGGAGTTCCCCTTTTTTTCCCAAACACACAGAAGAATAAACCAAGCTGCATTGTGTTGCTTTTAGAAGAAATGGACCAGTCTCTGCTGCTACTGATGTTATAAACCTGCTTTTTCACTCCTGTTCAGACGTGACAAAACAGATAATTAACTGTGCATTTTATTTTACAGAGTAAAGATGGCTATGAATACAGTGTTCCTTCTGGACATTTTGGAAGAGTTAAGTAAAGAAGAATTTGTCAAGTTCAAGTGGTTGATGAACCAAGAAGAGTGCCTAGGAAAGTTCCCTAAAATCTCCAAATCTAAACTTGAAGATGCGGAGAGAATACAAACAGTAGATTACATGTTCAATGTATATGCTGACAAAACTATTGAAGTCACCAAAATTCTTCTAAAGGGAGTAAACAGAAACAATCTGCGGGAAAAAATATTACAAGAATTCCCAGAAACTACAGGCAAGTCAATTTTACTACACTGAAAAATACGAAATAGGTTTAATTTGTTCTTTTTTCTAAAGTGTTTGCTCGTGTTCCTTTGTTTTTTCTTTTTAGATGAAATTTATGGATTTCAATGTGCTCATAAATCACGTTTGAAGGTGACATTCCAGGGTGTGTTTGAGGGGATCGCTGAAGCAGGAAAGAAAACCTCTCTGGATGAGATCTACACTGAGCTCTACATCACAGAGGGGGGGACTGGAAAGGTCAATGATAAACAGGAGGTAAAAGAGAATGAAGGAGTGTTCATAAAAGAAAAAATAACATAAATAATTATCAGACAAGAAGACATCTTTAAACCCCCACCTGGAAGAGATGAACCAATCAGAACAGTGATGACGGTGGGAGTGGCTGGCATCGGGAAAACTGTCCTAACACGGAAGTTCACTCTGGACTGGGCTGAAGACAGAGACAACCAGGACATCCAGTTCCTGTTTCCATTCAGCTTCAGAGAGCTGAATCTTCTGAAAGAGGAAAAGTTCAGCTTGGTGGAACTTATTCATCACTTCTTTAAGGAAACTAATGAAATGCATCACATCAAGGACTTTGTCAGGGTTAAAATTATTTATCACGTATGAAACCAAATGTTTATCTTTGAAGTTCTTCTTTCCCAGAGTTTGACATTTAACTGTTTAATTTGCAAGACTCCTCTTCCTGACCCATTTAGACAAGCACAATGTTTCTTTTCAATGTCTGGAGGAAGGGAGTGAGGCATCTGGAGCCTTATCTGTTCTGTGATTTATCTGTATGTTTTTACTTGTGTGTTTTTCAATAAAAGAGAGGTCTGGGAGAGGTTGAGTCAGAAGGGTCGGGAGATCGGTACTGTGGCGGTTCTGATCCAAACCTTCTCTCCGGATCTGTTTGTGTATGAAAACCTGTTGTCTTCCTTGACCAAGTTTGGGTAATACTATGTTGGTAAAAAGTTTGAACCTGACATAATTGGTGTTCCCGCCCGGTTCCTAAATCTGCCAAAGGGAGGAGGTGATTTTCGACGCCCCGCGAAATCCGTGGCCACGGTTTCATCAGAAGACCCAGAGGGAAGTTCCTTGCTGGGCCGGGGTCATAGGTTGATTTTCCCCTCCCACCTGCGGCGGAGGACAGGATCCGAACTTCACACCTGAGCCTCGTCAAGGAGAACGGGTAAGGTTGTTTTCTTGTTGATCTAGTGGGGTTGTTGTTGGCATAACTGATCAGTGTTACCCGCCGGAGGGTGAGAATATCCGCTACCCGCCGGAGGGTGAGAATATCCGCTACCCGCCGGAGGGTGAAAATATCCGTTACCCGCCGGAGGGTGAAAATATCCGTTACCCGCCGGAGGGTGAGAATATCCGCTACCCGCCGGAGGGTGAAAATATCCGTTACCCGCCGGAGGGTGAGAATATCCGCTACCCGCCGGAGGGTGAAAATATCCGCTACCCGCTGGAGGGTGAGAATATCCGCTACCCGCCGGAGGGTGAGAATATCCGTTACCCGCCGGAGGGTGAGAATATCCGCTACCCGCCGGAGGGTGAGAATATCCGCTACCCGCCGGAGGGTGAAAATATCCGTACTACCTGACGGAGGGTGAGAATATCCGTGTTAAAAAGAATCAGATTTTACCATACAGACGTTTTTGTGTGTGTGTGTGTGTGTGTGTGTGTGTGTGAGCTGATTGTATTTTCTGTGTTTTAGCTGTTATTTCTGTGCTGTTTTGAGTTTGAGAAGCCCATAAGATGGGTGCAGGAAAGAGTAAGAATGCTGATTACACAGGTGATTTGAAAATGATGGTGGAACATCACCCAGGGTGTGACAGATTCTTGGATAAGTGGAAAAAGAAATATGGTTGTGATGGACGGCTGAAAGTTGACAAATGGAAGGAGATTGTGGTTAAACTAGAAGCCAGTGTGTTGGTTGAGACTGGAAAAAAGAAAGTGAAAAAGGAGGATGAGCTGAAGTGTGCACGATTGTGGTTAAAAGAAGCACAGAGCCGCAGAGCGGCTGTGCTAAAGACAAGAGAGGAGAAAAAACAGAAAAAGACGACTGTGTGTTTTGTTAGACCAGAGGACAACGACAGCCTGGTCCTGCGAAACAGACAGCCAGACCCAAACCCAGACCCGGAACCAGACCCAGTCCAGGACGCAGCTCAGGGAGGACCCCAGGAGACACCGAGACTGTACCCTGACCTAGGACAATTACCACCTGCTTATCAGGAGGATGAAACACCGTCAGCAGCAAAGCGACCACCTAAAATCATACCACCTTCCCAAATAAGTACCAGGAGCAAAACACAAGAGAAAATAAAAACTAAGACACAAGGACAATCTGTAATGATTAGAGAAAACATCGAGTCAGATTCAAGCGGAGAGGAGGGGGACGCCTCTCGGTCCGCAGGAATCTTTCCGATGATATCGGTTCCCAACCCAAATCCAGGAGGAAACGGGGACCGCACAATGTATGTATTCAGAGCGTGGACTCTGGCTGAGGCTAGAAGCGCGGTGGAGGGAGTTACATCCCCACAGGAGGACGTGGAAGCGTGGATTACAGAAATGAAAGGGTTAATAGACTCTTACCGGTTAAACGGTAAGGAGGCTGGGGAGGCTTTTCAATGCTCAATCCCGCGGCTCTGGGGCAGAATTAGAGGACAATATACGGGCCGGAACCAGGTCGGGACCCCCCTTCCTTATCCGGATGATGGCGTGCTCGCTGGAGACTATTTGGCCCAGTTAGACGCACTTTATGAGAGAGCGCGCACGGTGTTCAGGAGAAGGGCCGATTACGGCCACCTGGCATCAGTGAAACAAAAAGCCGATGAGGAAGTAGATGACTTCAAATTGAGGTTCGAAAAAGAATTTAGGATTCACAGCGGAATCCCATTCGATGAGGCAGACGCTGGCCCATTTCAGCAGCAGCTTAAAACCGCTCTCCTAAACGGGATGCTCCCAGCGATTAGCGCATGGGTCAGAAAACATAATGTTGAAGCAGACACCGCGACGGTCTCACAAATAATGCAATGGGCCAGACATGCTGCAAAACAAGTGAAAATCAAAAAAAACAAACCCCCCACGGGCCCATCAGTCTTTTTAACCGACTCAGAACCATGTGATAATGAGATATTCTACTACGGAGACCGGCCGAGAGGCCGTGGGAGAGGGAGGGGGCGTTTCGGAGGACAAGGCAGAGGGACTGCACCCCGAAACCACCTTTCTGGTTCTGAGCGGGACGACAGCTGTTGGCACTGTGGAAAAATGGGACACTGGTCCAGAAACTGCCCAAAAAATAGGGGTGGGGGAGGGAATCGAGGGGGACGAGGAGTTTCCTCCTCCACTTCTCATAACAACACTGCATGACTAGACCCGAAAGCTCCAGACACGGATTCAGATGAGGAGGTAATAAACTCTGAAACTCTCAGCCAAATAGCTGGCCGAGGTGAGGAGTTTTTAGACTTAGAATCAGATGATTCTGGAGGTTTTGGGGATGATGATCTGGGAATAGATATTAAACAAAATGAAATAGACTCAAAAAAGAAAAAAACAGGCCTAAACAGTTCAGACGCTGTTAAAGCACAAGTTCTGGTTAACGTGTTTGGAGCTTTGGAGTTGATGGGTGGTTTTAAGGTTAAACCTTGGATTGACCTTCTGATTAACGGGAAAAAGATAACTTTCCTCTGTGACTCAGGTGCATGCACCTCAGTCATGAAGGAAGAAGCCCCAAACATGAAAACAACGAGCAGCAGTGTTTGGGTTAAAACAGCAGATGGTCAAACTCACAGGGAAAGACAAACAGCCCCCATGTGTATTGTAGACCCAGAGTCTGGTCTGACAGTGTCAAGGAACCTGGTGTTTTCCCCCAGCTGCCCTGTAAACCTGATGGGCAGGGATTTAATGTCGGCTCTGGGAATCGCTGTTTTCCCCGTTCAAGATGGAATGGTGGCGGCGAGAGTCCCACAGGTGATGTTAACAGATGGGAGGGGGCCAGTGTACTACTCCTATGATCTGCCCACAGAAGCATGTAATCTGGACACTGCTGATTTGCTCAGATCTGCAAAGGATACACTGTCAGACCCTGAATGTGTAATGCCTCTCTGCAGCCTGCATGTGACTATGAATGTGACACATGAGGTGGACTCAGACTACAGTGACAGATTTCTGACCTCGACTCCTGTCACTTTGTCTACAGCCCACATTTACACGAATCATAGGTCATTTGCAGCTGCAACTGTTCTGTTACCCACTGCATCTAAATCATTGTATTTAGAGGGAGCAGTCCCACACATTTCCCTGCTGAAACCTGATAACCTTGAATGGCAGGATACGGGTTCTAGGTTAAAAGTAGCTACAGCAGCACGAGACTATAAGATCTTAGACTCAGGGGAAGAATACAGCCCGAGCTGTGACATTTTCAGGCTTAAACATGTAACAGTTTTCCAAGCCATGCCCGGAATCCATGCAATAGAATGACAGACAGAGTCCGTCTTTCTATCAGACAGGGATGAAAATGATCTGAAAGACGTGAACCCAGAGGTTTGGGCTTCAGGTCCCACAGATGTGGGCCTGATAACCTCGATGCCCCCAGTAGAGATAAAAGCAAAATCAGACTACAGACCAAGAGTAAGACAATACCCTTTAAAAACAGAGGCACAAATTGGAATAGAACCTGTAATTCAGGATCTTTTGAAAGCTGGAATCATAAGAAAATGCTCAGATTCACCCTGTAACACGCCCATTTTCCCAGTCCGAAAGGCAGGAGGGGAAAAATGGCGTATGGTTCAGGATTTAAGAGCAGTAAACGAAGCAATAGTGACGAGGGCACCAAATGTCCCCGATCCACACACAATTTTGAACTCATTGGAACAAAATAAGAAATACTTCACAGTTCTGGATCTAAGTAACGCTTTTTTTTCAATAAAAATTGCCAAAGAGTCACAATTTTGGTTTGCTTTTACCTACAGGGGTCAAGGGTACACCTACAACAGGTTGCCACAAGGGCTGGCTGATTCACCCTCCATATTCACACAAGCTATCATGAACTGCATGTCCACCTTTGAACCGTCACCACAGAGTCAAATCCTTGTTTATGTGGATGACATCCTGATAGCTTCTGAGACAGAGGAGGCCTGCAGAGCAGATTCCCTTCTGCTTTTAGAACATCTGAGAAAAACTGGAAACAAGGTTTCAAAACAGAAGGTGCAGTGGGTAAAGACTGAGGTGAATTATCTGGGTCATACCCTTTCTGGGACAGGGAGGAGAATTCAACAAACCAGAAAAGATGCCATCATGCAGATGCCTAAACCTGTAACAAAGAAACAAATGATGCAATTCTTGGGGTTAACAAACTACTGCAGGGCGTGGATTCCGCATTATGCAGAAGCAACACAGCCCCTGCTGGACATAACACATGGCCAGCTACTGGCCATGACAGACAGGGTAACATGGACAAAAGAAGCTGAAATGGCTTTTGAGGGGCTAAAGCAGGCTTTGTTGGCATCTTCTAACCTGGTACTCCCTGATTACAAGAAAAAATTCATTCAGACAGTAGACTGTAAAAATGGATTTATGACATCAGTTCTGAGCCAACCACATGGTGGTAAAATGCTTCCCATTGCATACTACTCTAAACGTTTAGACCCAGTAGCAATGGCCCTGCCTCCGTGCGTGCAGGCGGTTTGCGCAGCCGCACTAGCAGTAGAGGCCTCTGCTGATGTCATCCTGTTCCATGACACAGATCTGCTTGTCACTCATGCAGTAGACGTGTTGCTGCTGCAGAGCAAAATGAATTTTTTGTCTCCGGCTAGACACCTGGCTTACACAGCTTTACTGTTATCTCAACCACATATAACAGTGAAGAGGTGTACAGTCCTGAACCCAGCAACGTTGTTACCCACATCTGAGGATGGGGAACCACATTGCTGTTTAGATGACACAGGGCAGCTACAGCTGCCCAGACCAGATCTTGTAGACACACCCCTCCGAGATGGTTATGTGTGGTTTGTGGACGGTTCTAGCTCAAAAACACCTGAGGGAAAAACACAAACGGGCTATGCAGTTGTTGAAAACCCAGATGTTGTTGTGGAAGCTAGATCGATCAAAACACACCTGTCAGCACAAGCTGCTGAAATCATTGCCTTGACTAGAGCAGTGTTTTTCAACCTTTCTTGAGCCAAGGTACACTTCGTCGTTGAAAAGTATCACAAGTCACACCGGGGGTGGGGGGGGGTGGGGGGTGTTACTAACCTTACAAGAATGACTAAAGCCTGTCACAACTTCCCTCAGAAGCCCAGACTAATCAGATGAGATGAGCTCTGAGCTCATCGATGGTTGATAAAGTTATCGGATGAATTTTGTCCAATTAAACATTTTTAACACTAAAACACATTGATCTGTCATCAGAGGTTTGTCTCCTTTAACTCTACAGCTGTTTTCTCAGGCTCACTCTGTTTTAATAGTTTTACAGTAGAAACGTTCTCATCTGTTCTACTGACAGTAAAGGATTACATTTAGTTTACAGGTGACCTGATTAAATCATCAACTCTCTTTTTTACTATCAAATAACTTTAAACTGATTTTTTTTCACCTGTCAAAAAGTGATTGTAGCATCCAGTTTATCAGTAATCTGCCTTAAAATTACTTTATTTCCCTACTGTTAATTTCAATATCCACATCATTGGACTCTTTCATCATGTTTTTGTTTAATAAAACTATTTTTGGGGGAATTGAACATTAGTATTAATGTAAGTCTCTGAAAACAAAGACAAACCAATGATCAATGTGTTTTTAGTGTTGATATTGTTTGTTGAATTTTAAGCTGTCAGTTATTATGCTGAGAAACACAGCTTGAGCAGCGCGCGCTGCCATATTCACGCTATTGAGAGGCGCGTGCACAGCTGAGTTAGGTGATCAGATAACGTCATCCATCCTTCAGCCAAAGGGAGGAGACATGGGAGAAAATAACCAACAGGCTGCTCAGACCGTCAAAAACAAACTGTTATGCTATCGGAGGATCAAAGTAAAACGATGTTGGTCCAGCCCAGTGTCAGTGGACCTGCTGATCTCCTGGTTTAATGGAGCAATCAGATCAAAGTATAAATTTAAAAACGTCTGGACCGTCAGTTCACCAGAGACCCAGTCGGCTGACGCGGAGCGTTGCCGGTGTTCTGCCCAAACTCTGCCAAGTTTTTGCCGTGGGTCTACGACTCGCTTGGCGGCGGCCCCTCCCAGCCGGACCAAGTCCGAACCACAGACCAGATGCGGTCCAGTTAGGGGGAGGAGGGGTTCAGATGCCGAGCTTGTTGCGGGCCGCGGGAGCGTC
>SSNR01000008.1:664272-707984 GCA_006937965.1 Callopanchax toddi | reverse complement strand
TTTGGTTTTAATTCTTACTCAAAAAATTTTTGTAGAGCCTGTTTAACCTGTGTGAGACACAATGCACAGGGCAACTTCAGGCCTAAGCGTGGAAAGTTTCCAACTTCAAAATATCCATTCCAAACACTCCACATGGATTTTATTGAACTAAATCAAAGTGGTCCCTACAAGTATTGTTTAGTGCTGATTGATGCTTTCTCTAAATGGGTAGAGATTGTCCCCGCTAAACATGCAGATGCATTAACAGTAGCAAAAGCTATTTGCAAGACTATAATACCCACACATGGGATCCCTGAAGTGATTTATTCTGACAATGGTCCTCATTTTGTCAATGAGGTCATTAAAGATATGGCAGCACATCTGAAAATGACCCTGAAGTTCCACACGGGGTATCACCCCCAATCAGCAGGGCTAGTTGAAAGAACAAATGGTGTAATCAAAAATAGATTAAAAAAGTGCATGGAGGAGACAAAACGTCCGTGGCCAGAGTGTTTGGACTTGGTTAAACTCTATATGAGGATAACACCCACCGATAAAGGCCTCACGCCTTTTGAGATCATTCATGGAAGAGCTTTCAGGCTCCCACTGTTCTCTGCAGACTTAGAGAAAGCTGCAGAGGAAATGACTTTGGCAGATTATATGATCAAAACATTGCAATTGAGGGAACCATCAAATGCATGTTCACTGCCTTCTGATTCCTCTCCTCCACAGGAACCGACACCTGCTGTGGCTCCGGGCGACTGGGTCTTCGTCAAAGTAATCAAACGAAAGGACTGGCGAACCCCGAAATGGGAAGGGTCCTTTTCAGACACTTTTGACGTCCCCGACAGCTGTGAAGATTGCTGAACGCCCGAGCTGGATACATCTGAGTCATTGTAAATTGCTGATTGAGTTTCCACTTTAAGTGAAATGTCGGCAAGTGGCTACAAAGGGGAGAAATTAAATTATAGGATTTCTCGTCTCAACGCCTCTACACCTGCTTCCGACCTTTTTAGTGACCTTAGAGTTGAAATTGGTCAGTAATTTAAGCAGACAATGGCCTCCACAACCAGGTGGATTTCCTTCTGTGTAATGATCTTAGCATGTATCCAGAAGGTGGTGTCAGATCTCTACGAAGAACAGACACACCCAGCCCAAATAGACACTCACTCCCCCCTGCAAAATGTGTGGTATAAAATGGCTTCCCTGACAGCTCAGAGACTGAATTTCACAGGGAGCTGCTACGTTTGTACCCTGATTCCCCACCATTCAGATGAGAATCCTACCTTGATGCCTGAACCTTTGGGGGTAACACCGACCATCTGTGCCTTTTATGTTCACACTTTGAATGTTCATGGCAGAGCACAAGAGTGTGATCGTTATCTTCCTGAGTGCTGTGCTCAGGAGTGGCTGCATGGAGGCTGGCTGAACCCTCAGTCCTTCAGAGCAGAGACAAACCAGACTGTGTTAAGGAGTCTCCACATCCTGAGAACTAAAGGAGTTCTCCCTTTCTGCATCTCCCTTCGATGTGACACACAGAGTACGAACCTCGGCAGAGCTGTGTGTGACGACACCCTGACCTTGAAACCCTACGGCTCATCACCTGATGTGAGTCACTGGCTCACCGACAACACCCCCCTGACACCTAATGAGACGCAAACCAGCATTCCAGGCATTCTTCGGCTGAATGTCACTGCGTTCAGAACCCACACCGGGTCTGAACGGGCTACTCTGTACCCCACTCTCAACATCGGACTTCCTACCACAACTGGATTTGGAACTCCAAACGGGTATCTCTGGCAATGCGGCTCAAAAGTATATCTGTATCTTCCACGTGGATGGTGTGGTACATGCAATCTGGCAAAGATTGCTCCTGCATCCTACGTCTTCACCGCAACATTGATGTCAACGGGTCAGGGGGTGAGAAGACGCCGGAAGAGGGAACTGAAACCTGCAAAATCCTTTGTGCCTTTCTCTGGCACCAATGATCACAAACCGCTCATCGGGGACGGAGAGAGGGTCCTGTACTCCGTTTTTCCCCACATTGGCACAGCATTCCTATCAACACACCTGAATGAGGTCTGGTGGACACTGGAGAACCTCACGGCAATCCTAGATGACGTCACATCCTTTCTGGCTGATGATCCTGAACTAACAGCACTTCGGGCCATGTCACTGCAACACCAAATGGCTCTGGACCTCCTGTTTGCTGAGAAAGGAGGTCTCTGTGCTGTCGTTGGAGCTGATCATTGTTGTACATACATTCCTGACAGCCGTTCAAACTGGACGGAGATCCATGATAGAGTCCAGGACATCAAAGGTTTCCTTAAGTCGAAGGAAACTACAATCTCAGCTGACCTGCTGAGCTGGTTCCATTCAGGTTCCTGGTGGCAAATACTCCTGAAGTTTTTAACACCTGCACTTGTGGTTCTGACACTGTTTTGTATTTTTGTAACCTGTGTCATTCCGTGTTTGAGGTCACTGGTTAACAAAATGCTAACAAACGCGTTTGTAGTACAGTATCAGATGTTGCACCTGGACGAGCTTGCAGCTGTGTGAGAAAAGTTAATTCCCTTCTTTCCCAGGCCTGGACTATGAAGCTCCTTCAGAAAACGTTGTGAAACGAGTTGAAGGTCGTTGATGTTGACCCAGGTTTCTGATTGTTTTTGATTCTTATTCTCCATTATAACCACACATATAATGATACATTGCTTATATAATCACCACATTTTAGACATTATAACCAGTATGATTTTTTTTTATGGTTTCATACATGATAAAAGAGGAGGGAGATGTCAGGGTCAAAATTATTTATCACGTATGAAACCAAATGTTTATCTTTGAAGTTCTTCTTTCCCAGAGTTTGAGAGTATATCATGTCTCCGAGTATATCATGTTTAATGTGCAAGACTCCTCTTCCTGACCCATTTAGAGAAACACGGTGTCTCTTTCTCAAGGTCCAGGAGAAAGGGAGTGAGGCATCTGGAGTCTTATCTATTCCTGTGATTTATCTGTATGTTTTTACTTGTGTGCTTTTCAATAAAAGAGAGGTCTGGGGGGGAGAGTTTGAGTCAGAAGGGTCGGGAGATCGGTACTGTGGCGGTTCTGATCCAAACCTTCTCTCCGGATCTGTTTGTGTATGAAAACCTGTTGTCTTCCTTGACCAAGTTTGGGTAATACTATGTTGGTAAAAAGTTTGAACCTGACAGACTTGAAGGTTATGTTCATCTTTGATGGTCTGGATGAGAAACAACATCCTCTGAATTTTGACAACCTTGAGACCGAGACCCTGAATGATGTTAAACAATCCAGCTCAGTGGATGTTCTGCTGACAAACCTGATCAGTGGTAACCTTCTTCCCTCTGCTCACCTCTGGATAACCACAAGACCTGCAGCAGCCAATCAGATCCCTCTTAGCTATGTTGACATGGTGACAGAGGTCAGAGGATTCACCGAGCCACAGAAATACTTCAGCAACAGATTCAAAAATGAGGGGCAGGCCAGTAGGATCTTCTCCAACATCAAGACATCAAATAGTCTCCACACCATGTGCCACATCCCAGTCGTCTGTAGCATCACTGCTGAAGTTCTGGAGGATGAGTTAAAGGTTAGAGAAGGAGGGGAAGTGCCCAAGACCCTGACTGAGATGTACATTCACTTTCTGTTGATTCAGTCCAAAGTGAAGAAGGTCAGAAATGATGAATATCCAGATATCAGGAAGGCAGTTGAGTCTGTAGGAAAACTGGCTTTTGAGCAGCTGCAGAAAGAAAATCTGATCTTCAATGAATCAGACCTGAAAGAGTGTGGCGTTGATATGAGAACAGCCTCTGTGTATTCAGGAGTGCTCATTCAGAAAAAGGGGGCGGGAATGAACCAGACCCCAGTCTACTGCTTTGTTCATCATAGCGTTCAGGAGTTCCTGGCTGCAGTCTATATGTTCCACTGTTTCACCAGCAGCAACACAGAGGTGATGGAGAACTTCCTGAAGACAGATGATAAAAAATATTATTATGAGGAGGAAGAGGAGGAGGAAGAGGAGAAGGAGGAGGAGGAAAAAGAGGAGGATGAAGATGATGATGATGAGGAGGAGGAGGAGGAGGAAGAGGAAGAAGAGGAGGTGGAAGAGGAGGAGGTGGAAGAGGAGAGTGAGGAGGAGGAGAATCTTTACCAAAATTTTGCTGACTTCCTGAAGACAGTCATTGAAAAATCCTTCAGCGGTAAAAAGGGCCACCTGGACCTGTTTGTTCGCTTCCTTCATGGCCTCTCTGTGGAGTCCAACCAGAGACTCCTAGGTCTGCTGGGTCAGACACAGAACAGTCCAGAAACAATCCAGAGGGTCATCAAAAACCTTTACAAGATAAACAATAAAAAAGTTTCTCCAGACAAAAGCGTCAACATCTTCCACTGTCTGATGGAGATGAAGGACCCCTCAGTTTATCTGAAGATCCAAAAGTTCCTGAGGACAAAGAAAAGACCAAAGAGACTCTCAGAGATTCAGTGTTCAGCTCTGGCCGACATGCTGCAGATGTCAGAGGAGGTTCTAGATGAGCTGGACCTGGAGAAGTTCAAAACATCAGATGATGGACGACTAAGACTGTTTCCAGCTGTGAGGAACTGCAGAGTGTTCAAGTGAGTCCAGAATGTATCGATAACATCATCAGTCAGTGTAGATTAGTAGTTGTATTTATTAGTTATAGTTGTTTGAGCCCTAGGAGGAATTCTGTTTGAATTGAACGGAATTCTGTCCGTTTTAAGTCACTGTTGTAAAAACGTTAGCATTGTCTTTGCTCAGAAACACCTAAATCTAACAGTTGAAATGTCTCTTCAGCCTTCATTCCTTTCTACTGGAGCGGTTCATCAGTCATTCAAAGAAACCAGATGTGTTTAAGCAGGGAGAGATCAAACAAAATCAGGAATCATGAGCTAGAAACGCTCCGGCGCTAGCTTAACAGCTAGCCACATTGGGTTAGCCTAACCCTCACAAGATACGTGACTTTGTGAGACTTCAGGGCACCGGACCAGAGACTCAGAAGTTGCATCTGTAGTATTCTGGATCCAAGCAGCAGAAGGGTTGAGTGACTTTTCATTAACCTGTAAAGAGTCATATTAGCACATACTGGCTCAAGGAAAATATTTAAAAATATGAAAATGTTATATAGTATGCCTTTAGTGCAGCATTCACTTTAACAACTCTAAATTTAGGGGCTTTCAATGGTTTGAATTTTTATCTAAACTTCACTTGTCTCGATTTACCGATCGATCTACCTCCCAATCCTCACCTATGGTCATGAGCTTTGGGTAATGACCGAAAGAACGAGATCGCGGATACAGGCGGCCGAAATGAGTTTTCTCCGCAGGGTGGCCGGGCTCAGCCTTAGGGATAGGGTGAGGAGCTCGGACATTCGGGAGAGACTCGGAGTAGAACCGCTGCTCCTCCACGTCGAAAGGAGCCAGTTGAGATGGTTCGGGCATCTTGTTAGGATGCCCCCTGGACGCCTCCCCAGGGAGGTGTTTCAGGCATGTCCTGCCGGCAGGAGGCCCCCGGGTCGACCCAGGACACGCTGGAGAAAATATATCTCTGGTTTGGCCCCGGAGCGCCTTGGGATCCTGCTGGAGGAGCTGGTAGAAGTGGTTGGGGAGAGGACCGTCTGGAGCTCCCTAATTGGGATGCTGCCCCCGTGACCCAGATCCGGATAAGCGGAAGAAGACGAGACGAGAGACTTCACTTGTCGACTCCATCGGTGTGACCCTTTGACCCCTGCAGCTGGTTCGATGCTGTGAACCTTGATATCAGCAGCATTTTCCTGCATGTACATGTGAACAGTTGTAGCTGATATTAACAGGAAGCAAAGAAATGGACCTGCTGACTGAGATTAACTCAGTCCAAATGTTCTGAGCGCAGATGAAAATTAGAAAAGAGTCCAAGTGTTTTTCTAAAGCAGACGAGTTGATTCTGACTTTGGATCAAATCTACTGACAGACTGTGTGGACACATGATGGAAGCATAAATGGAACACCATGTTCCCTCCTTTGTCTCCAGATGAAAGCAAAACAAAGATTCTCATTAAAAGTCTTCAGGTCTAAAAGAGCTTGAACAGGTTGGCTGGGTCATGTCAGATGGGACCAGGTAAAACAAAAATGTGAAGAGCAGATCAAATGATAACATCACTGTATAGTCATCATCTGATTTCAATCTGTTTATCAGACAGATTTTCTGATTTTATTACAGCTGACTTGAACTTTTCTCTCACCACAGAGCTACTGATTCTGGACTCTCAGAAACTCATTGTGAGGTGGTGGCCTCAGCTCTGAAGTCCAACCCGTCTCATCTGACAGAACTGGACCTAAGTGAGAATGAAATATCTGATTCTGAAATGAAGATTCTGTGTTCTGGACTGGAAAATCCAAACTGTAGACTGAAGATTCTGAGGTCAGTTCATTGCAACTGTTGAAAGTTTTCTGTATCTAACTAAAATCATTCACTGAATCTTCAGAATGAATGTTTCTTTGTTATTTTTTCACTTCAGATCTTTAATATTAATCACGTTTTTCCACAAGTCTAAATAAAACTCTTTTTAGAATTATAAATTGTTGTGTTTCTGCTTGTTTGAACTTTTACTGAATAAAAACAAAATCAAACATCAGTTTATCATGTGTTTAATATTTCTGATTTAAAATGTGTTCTTTATTTAGATTAGGAGCATGCAGTTTGACAGACACCAACTGTACTTTTCTGGCCTCAGCTCTGAAGTCTAACCCATCCCATCTGGCAGAACTGGACCTGAATGACAATGACCTGACTGATTCTGGAGTGAAGGAGCTCTGTGGTTTCCTAGAGAGCCCAGACTGTAGACTGAAGACTCTGAGGTCAGACTCCATATTTTAGTTTGTGTTCAGATTAATATGATGTGAACGTTGTGCTGACACTAAACTGCAGACATCTGTTTTTTTGAAAGCTTCCAGTCAATTTAACTCCAATAAATTTGACATTTTGCATAATGTTTGATTGAATTGCTTCATTCATATTTTTACTCATGTTTTCAAGTCTTTAGATATGTGAACAAATTACTTTTCTCTCATTTTTGCCCAGAATTCCTTCTGTCTTTTTTATTTTGTGTAAAACTTGAATCATTCAGCTGCACATCATGAATTTGTACCGATGGAGCTGCAGGTGGAGCTTACAAAGTTTAAGGGCTTAAGTCACCATGTCTTTATTGAGACAGCAGCATGTTGTCAATAATATTAATCAGAACTCTTGAACAGGCTCTGTGTGACTGTTTAATCTGCATCCTGTTGATATTAGTTCACAGATTGTGTTCTTTATTTAGATTGGATGACATCGTGTTGTCAAAGAAAGGCTGTGCTTCTCTGGCCTCAGCTCTGAAGTCCAACCCTTCCCATCTGATAGAACTGGACCTGAGTGTCAATGATCTGTCTGGTTCTACATTGAAGGCTCTGTGTTCTGGACTGGAAAGTCCAAACTGTAGAATGGAGATTCTGAGGTCAGTTTTGCAGCTGTTGGAGGGTTTTCTGTATGTAACAAACTAAAATCAATCACTGATTTTATCAGAATGTATTTATTTATAAAAGTTGTTTCTTCAGAGGTTTTATCTGAACTTTAGTTTTTGTCAGAACTTTTCAGTTTTTCTAAAAGTCTCAGTAAAACTCTTTAGAACCTAACAAGTTGTGTTTCTGCTTGTTTGAACCTTTAAATAGCTCTTACTGAATAACATTTTAACACCAGTTTATTTATGTTTTTGTGTCTCTCATATCATACAAATAATTGTATTCCATTTATGTAATGTTTCTGTTTTAACCTGCATCCTGTGGCTTCACCTCACAGATTATTTTCTTTATTCAGATTGGAGAATTGCAGTTTGAAAAATATCAGCTGCTCTTCTCTGGCCTCAGCTTTGTCATCCAACCCATCACATTTGACAGAACTGGACCTGGGTCACAATGTGCTTTATGATAATGGAGTGAAGAGGCTCTGTGGTTTCCTGGAGAATCCAGACTGTAGACTGAAGAATCTGGGGTCAGACTCCATGTTATAGCATAGTGTTCAAATACTGTAAATGTATTCATTAATGTTTGTTTTGTTTTTTTAATTTAGTGGATGCATTTATCCAAAGCAACTTGCAATCTATCAGGTGGTTTGTGGTCTGTTTTTAGAAATGTGAACAAACATTTATTTGAATTTCCTTCTAGAATTTATCCTGACTTTTATTTTGTGTAAAACTTGAATCATTTAGCTGCACAACATTAGTTTGTACCGATGGAGCTGCTGGTGGAGCTGAAAAAGTTTAAAGCTGCACTCTGTGGCCAGGTAAACAATGTAGCTTTTAACGGTTTTTTTAAAGCCTCTAAACAACATTCTAACATAGTATAGCTATAAATATATTGTGGAGATTTAAAAACAAAAACAAAAAAAATCTATAGACCCCTTGACGCGTGACGTCACGCGGCCAAAGTCCCGCCCCCCAGCTTCTGGCTGGGGGGCAAGAAGACGGCACAGCCCCGCTGAGCCCCGTTGTTATTATCCGTCAATTGTCAATAAATTGAGCTAAATAGCGACAAAATAAAATCTATCAGCATGCAAGCTGTACAAATAAATGAAAGAAGGACAGTAACGTAACATTTCACTGGTTTCCAGCTGATAAAATCACCAAAGTCGGATACTTTTAGTAGATTAATCACCACATCATGGAGCCAAAGTCTCATCACAGGTTAAAAAAAAAGTTAAATATCTGCCTCACATGTTAAGAGACAAACAAGTTATGGCCATCTTATGACTTATAAGCCATTGTAACCAGGTTAAATTAGTTTATTTTTAAATAATTAGACAAAATGTGTTCCATAATCGGAGCAGGCAGACATTGATTTTATGTTTACTGAGCTCGTCAGGTAGGTCAAAAGTATAAAAATGATTTATTTATTCATAAAGTGTCCCTCCTGAGATCAGCCCGTTTGTTTGGGAGAGGACGGAGTTCGGAGTCGACAGCTCCAATGTTTGTTGTGTTTCGGTTCACGGAGCTCATCAGAATAAACGGAGAATCTATTAATCTACAAAAACTACTGGTGTCACGGTAATCCTTCAACATTAACCTGTACAACGCAGAAGAGATCCGATTACTTTTTCGTTGCTTCAGCTGAGTGAATTTACACCGGACTTTAGTCCAGATGGCCCGGTTAAGAGGACTCCAGCAGGCTAGCTCTACAGCTAGTTAGCTTATTCAAACAGATTTAAGATCTACTCCTCACATAAAGCTCTCAATAATGTCGCCCCTCCATACTTCTCTGCTCCCCTAAATCACCATCACCTCTCCCGCTGTCTCAGACAACCGTTTCAAAGCATCGAGACAGTTTTTTCCATAGTCGTTCCCACCCTACGTGACACACTCTGGCTCCCTTCAGAAATCCGGAAAAAGTACGATAAGCTGACCTATTTAACCAAGCATTTAACCCCCGTTAATTTGTTTAACCTATTTGTCTGATATGTTTTGTTTACTGCTTCATTTTTTAAAATCTGTAAAACGTCTTGGAGTTGTTAAAAGCGCTTTATTTTGTAAACCGCAGAGATACAGCTATGTTTAGCTGCCGGAGCTGGGCTTTTGCCCTCCAGCGACTGAGCTTGTCCAAAAGTACTCGGATGAAAACAATAACATTCAAGGGGCCTATAAAGTAGTTGTCCAGCAGTTCTCTAAAAACTTCAGCCAATCATGTCGTTTGGACCGAGCAATAGTATTGGACAATCCGGCTGTCTGTCTGCCGCACTTCCGCACTGCTTGGATCCTCTATTAATCCGCCCGGGCACATTTTGCAGCAGAACATCCCAGAAGTGAGAGGAGGACAGAATTAGCCGGCTGTTAGCACTTCCATTTTAGGAAAGAAATACCAGAGTCCCAAAAAAAACAACAACACCTTTTCAGCTAGCAGAACACTAAAAACGTTTGGAGGTGAAAAGAGGAAAAACCTGGGGGAACATTTCTACGGCTGGAGTTCTGTTTTGAACAGTTACCGTGGCAATGCATGGTCTCACGTCGGGGAAAGGCTGGACTACGGAATTTACCCGATGGGAGGGGTGAGTGCTCCGAGACGTGTTTCTGTAAAATAGCTAGCTTGTTTACCTGGCCGCAGAGTGCAGCTTTAAGGGCTTAAGTCATCATGTCTTTTTTTGAGGCAGCAGCATGTTGTCAATAATATTAATCAGAACTCTAGAACAGGCTCTTTGGTTGATATCAGCTCACAGATTGTGTTCTTTATTTAGATTGGAGGACTGCAGGTTGTCAAAAGAAAGCTGTTCTTCTCTGGCCTCAGTTCTGAAGTCCAACCCATCCCATCTGATAGAACTGCATCTGAGTGTCAACGACTTGTCTGATTCTGGAGTGAAAGATCTGTGTTCTGGACTGGAGAGTCCAAACTGTGGACTGGAGATTCTGAGGTCAGTTCCCTGCAGCTATTCACATAAATTCTATTAATTTCAATTATTAAGTAAGTAAATGTTATTTATTAAGTACTTTCCAAGATAAAACTCACAAAGCACTTCACAGGACACATTAAAAACACAAGACAGTTATATTCAAAAGACATAATTAAACATAAGCAGATTTGAAAAGACGAGCCATAAGCTAACTTGTAAAAGAATCCACTGAGTCACTGATTTCAATGACAGAGGCAGGGAGTTTTATAGTCTTGGAGCCACAGAAAACAATGCCCTGTCTCTTTTCCTGCTCAGTGGCAGAGAGATCACCTTCCATGTAGGTGAGTGGGGTTTAAACCTCGACCCAGCCATGTGTCAAAGCACCTTTGGGCAAGATACTGAACCTCCAACTGTTTCCCAGGCACCACCAAAAATGGCTGCCCTCTGCTCCCTCAGGGATGGGTCAAACGAAATTTCGATTCTGTATATGTATGCACTGTACATAGCAGAACTGACAATAAAGCTGACTTTGACTTTTTGACTTGACTTTGAAATGCAGATAACAAATTCCACTACATTGTACTGAGGCATAGTCCCCTTCCCCTTTTCAGTCTTGTTTTGGGGACTAGAAGCTGACCTTGGTCAGAGGATCTCAGGGAGGGGGAGTCACCCAGCAGCCACTGTGCCAGAACCCCAGGGGGCTGCAGCGATGGCACCGCAGGCCCCGCCAGCAGCCGGCTGTACCAAGACATATTCCAGGATCCAGAGACACGAGACCCAAAGGTGACCCAGCCCCGGCAGAGGCCCAACTGGGCCAGAGGGCCCAGATCCTGCCAAGCAGTCATCAGGGGTGAGCCAGAAGATGCCCCAGCACCCAGCCCCTTACACTGAGATTCACCAAGATGCCAGTGGATGGAAAGACCACCAGCAGGAGGAGTGGCAGGTGGCAGGGGAGGATAAGCCCCAGTGGCTGTTCTACATGGAATTACTCTCCGGGTGAGACCCCCTCTGAGCACCTGATGGTTTTAGCCTTTTTCTGTCCATCTCTTGTGTTTGGCTCTCGACGTGACAATAAACAAATTTCCCATCATCCAATGCTGTCAATCACAACTACGTCTATTTCATTTTGGAGAGCGGTGAATTCCCCCTCACACCTCCCCTTTCTCTTCCTCACCGCGCACCTGAATACTTCTCAGTCAGCAGGAACCCCTGCAGCTGCAGTGGGCACCAATTTTCTGGTTCCAGACACAGTGATATGACAGATAATAGAAAACCATGTTCCAGCATAGATTTTTTTTTATTACTCAGCTCTTGTGCGCCCCCTTTTTGTCATGAAAAAATGCTGCCCCGGACAGCTTCCCGGTCTGCCCGTGCCTAAAACCGCTACTTAGACCCTACATTAGAGGGGGGCCTAGATTGTCTCAGGAGAGAAACATGGGGTAGACAAGACCTGGCAGACCTGACAGATAAAGTCACACACACAGACACAATCACACATTCCCACCCACATGCACACACACACACAGCCCTACGTGAACATACCAAGACACACAGTAGATGCCGTACACTCATGCATACTCTCAGGTCTGGGGGCCAGTGCCCTAGGGGCACAACCAGCTCCCAGGAGATGGTCCCCTTCATACTGGGGTGGAGATGAGCAGACAGAGCCCTCCCAGGAAGCCAGCTCCCCTGCTGGCCCCAATAGGCACCCCCCCTTCCCCCAAATCCACCTAGGGCAGGGAGATCTCAAGCCCATCTGCCCAGGGCCCATGGTAGCAGCCCCGCACAGCCCCATGGAGTCCAAGGCTGTCCACCCCACCCACCACCACATTCAGTCAACTTTCATAAGACATTGGACTCCCTCCTGAAGCTGGGTAGAATTATCTGATTGAACCTTATGCAAAGTAAGTTAATGTCATCAGGGAGGGATGTGAGAGTGCTGCTCTCCACCTGAATCATTCTATGGCTGGAAGCTGCAGTTTTCACTGAGGCAATGTTTTCAGTCCCAGTCAAGAGGGGTCTGGTGTTAGTAGTTTTCAGTGTTTAAGAATCTAAAATCTTTCACAGATTTTTCAAAACAAATTTTGTTACAAATGTTTTTTTACTTCAGAATTGTAATCTTTTTCAGAACATTTCAGTTTTTTTTATTTGAAGTAGAACCTTTTTTGTAACAATAACAAGTTGTGTTTCTGCCTGTTTGAACCTTTAAATAACTTTAAACTTTTGAATTAAATATTCAGAATTATAAAAATAAATTTGTGTTGCTGACAATAAAAATTGAAAATAAAAAAGTCCATTTAAATAGTCCATTTAAATAGTTTTGTTATTTCTGTTTAAACTGCATCCAGTTGCTTCAGCTCACAGATTTTATTCTTTATTCAGATTGGAGAAATGCAATTTGAAAAGCCTCAGCTGTTCATCTCTGGCATCAGCTCTGAAGTCCAATCCATCCCATCTGACAGAACTGGACCTGAGTAGGAATGACCTTTCTGATTCTGGAGTGAAGGAGCTCTGTGGTTTCCTGGAGAATCCAAACTGTATACTAAACATCCTGAGGTCAGTTCACTGCAGCTGTAGTAGGCTTACTGTATTGAAAAAATAAAACCATTCACTGATTCTTCAGAGCTGATTTATTTATAAATGTTTTTACTTCAGAAATTCTGAACTCTTATTTTTTCCAAACTTTTCAGCTTTTATAAGTCTAATAAAATGCTTTTGAGAACCATAGCAATTTATGTTTCTAACTTTTACTGAATAAAATATTTAGTCATATATATATTTGTGTCTCTGACAATAAAAAACTTTTTTAGTCAATTTAAATGAACCTCCACCTTACCATGGTGGAGGAGTTTGAGTGCCCTAAGGATCCTAGGAGCTATGTTATCTGGGGCCATTGGTGCCCCTGATAGGGTCACCCTTGGCGAATTGGTCCTAGGTGAAGGATGAGATGAAAAGAGGTTAAGAAGACCCTTAATGGAACTAAAATCCCAGAGTACAAGTACCTGGCCCAGAGGGTTACCAGGGTCTTACCCTGGAGCTAGTCCTGGGATTGGAGCCCATGAGTGAGTAACTGGTGGTTAGGCTTTTGCCCATGGGGCCCGGCTGGGCCCAGCATGAACCAGATACATGAGGTCATCCAACTTTGGACCCACCACCTGTAGAAGATAAATGAAGGGTCTGGTGCAATGTGGATTGGATGAAAGATCAAGACAGGAGCTTTGGCGGTCTAATCCCCAAACAAGAAAACTTGCTATTGGGACATGGAATGTTACCTTTCTGGTGGGGAAGGAGCTGGAGCTTGTGGAAGAGCTCCTTGTGTAGGTATCTGTCAGGCTGAAGAAGGAGGCCTACAGGGCATGGTTGGTCTGTGGGTCTCCAGAAGCAGCTAAACAGGTACCAGAGAGCCAACTGGGGTGCAGCAGTGGCAGTTTCTGAGGCAATATCTTGAGCGTGGGAGGAGTTTGGTGAGACCATGGAGAAAAACTATTGATTGGCTCCAAAAAGATTCTATCAAACCTTCGGGCACCTCAGGGGAGGAAGGCAGCAACTTGCTCACGCAACTTACAGTAGGGACGGGGAGCTGCTGATGTCAACTTGGGCTATAGTCGGGCGGTGGAAGGAATACTTGGAGGAGCTTTATAGTCCGACTGACACATATTCTGTGGAGGAACCAGAGGTGGGAGACCTGGGGATGGACTGTCTGATCTCCGGGGCAGAAATCACTGAGGTAGTCAAACAACTACACAGTGGCAGAGCTCCAGGGGTGGATGAGAGTATCTCATGGCTATGGATGTTGTAGGACTGTTTTGATTTGCACGTCTCTGCAACTATGCATGGTCATCAGGAGGAGTTCCTGTGGAGTTGCAGACCGGGGTGGTGGTCCCCATTTTTAAGAAAGGGGACCAGAAGGAGTGTTCATACTAGAGGGATCACACTCCTCAGCCTCCCTGGAAAGGTCTACTCCAGGGTACTGGAGAGGAAGGTCTGATCGATAGTTGAATCACCCTGATGGAGGGGTCATGGGAGTTTGCCCAACCAATCCACATATGTTTTGTGGATTTGGAGAAGGCTTATGACCGTGTCCCCAGGGGCACCCTGTGGGGGGTGCTCCAAGAGTATGGGGTGGATGGTCTTTTGTTAAGGGCCATTCAGGAGTGTGAGTTTGGTCCGCATAGCCGACAGTAAGTCGGACCTGTTCCCGGTGAGGGTTGGACTCCACCAGGGCTGCCCTTTGTCACCAGTCTTGTTCATAATCTTTATGGACAGGATTTCTAGGTGTAGCCGTGGTGTGGAGGGTGTTGAGTTTTGTGGCAGGAGAATCTCATCCATGCTTTTTGTAGATGACGTGGTCCTCCTAGCTTCATTCGGCTCTGACCTGCAGCTCTTGCTGGGGAGGTTCACAGCTGAATGTGAAGTGGCTGGGATAAGGATCAGCACCTCTAAGTCAGAGACCATAGTTCTCAACTGGAAAAGGGTGGCTTGCCAACTCCAGGTTGGAAGAGAGGTCCTGCCTCAAGTGGAGGAGTATCTTGGGGTCTTGTTCACAAGTGAGGGAAGGAGGGAGCAGGAGATCGACAGGTGGATTGGGGCAGCATCTATAAGGACGCTGAACTGTTCTGTCGTGGTAAAGAGGGAGCTTGATTTACCAGTCGATATGTCCCAATTCTTATGGCCATGAGCTTTGGGTAATGACTGAAATAACAAGATCACAATTCTAATCACAAATAGATCCCGGATACAAGCATCCAAACTGAGTTTCCTCTGCAGGGTGTGTGGGCTCAGCCTTAGAGATGGGGTAAAGAGCTTGGACATCTGAGAGGGACTTGGAGTAGAGCCACTGCTCCTCCACATCGAGAGGAGCCATTTGAGGTGGTTTGGGCATCTGGTTAGAATGCCTCCTGGATGCCTCCCTCGGGAGGAGTTTTGTGCATGTCCTGCCGGCATAATAGCAGTGGCTTTAACGCCTCACCTGGAACAGCAAATCTGTTGGGCTTGTTCATGGCACTCAGACATAATTTCTGTTTGCTATACAGCCGGACAGGACACAGTGGGGAAAAAAAGAGATAGGACATTTGGGAGGGACTTGGAGTAGAGCCACTGCTCATCCATATTCAGAGGAGCCAGCTGAGTTGGTTTGGTCATCTTGTCAGGATTCCTCCTGGATGCCTCCTATGGGGAGGTGTTTTGTGCATGTCCTGTCGGCAGGTGGCCCCCAGGTCGATCCAGGACATGTTGGAGAAAGTTCATCTCCAATCTGGCCTGGGAACGCCTTGGGGTCCTGCCGACAGAACTGGTGGGGGTAGCTGGGGTGAGGTCGGACTGGGATTCCCTTCTTGGGAGGCTGCTCCCATGACCCAGAACCAGATAAGCAGAAGAAGGCAAGGCAAATTTAAATGATTTTGCTATTATTCCTGTTTAAACTGGATCATGTTGCTTCAGCTCTCAGTTTTTATTCTTTATTCAGATTGAAGAAATGCGATTTGACAGAGCTCAGCTGTTCTTCTCTGGCATCAGCTCTGAAGTCCAACCCATTCCATCTGACAGAACTGGACCTGAGAAAGAATGGCCTTTCTAATTCTGAACTGAAGGAGCTCTGTGGTTTACTGGAGAATCCAAACTGTAGACTGAGCACTCTGAGGTCAGTTCACTTTCTGTGTTGAAAAAACTAAAATCATTCACTGATTCTTCAGAACTAATTTATTTATGGGTTTTTTTTCTTCGAACTTTAATTTGAACTCTTGTTGTTTTCAGAAGTTTTTAGTTTTTCATGAAACGTACATTGTTAGAACAATAAAGTCTTCACATTATAACATGGTATAACTATCTTTCTTTTGCCTAGTTGGCAGCACAGTGTGTCCGAAACATCCTTGCGGTAAAAAGATCTTGATCAAAAAGAGACCACACACACACAGATGTAGCCGAGTTAAGCTTTATGAACTCTCAAAGAGGCAGAGGGAAAACAGCAGACTGCACAGAGACCAAAACTCCAACTGCTTGAATCACTCGTGAGACCAACAGCCAACTGCCAAAGAGTCCACAGTCTCTTAACTTCCTCTAATGGCCAATCAGAACACAACACATCAACATTACAATCCTGTTGGCTTCAGCTCACAGATTTTATATTCTTTTTTCATATTCAGTTTCTGCAGTTTGTCAGAGATCAGCTGTTTTCCTCTGGCCACACCCTGAGGTCCAACCCATTCCATCTGGTAGACCAGGACCTGAGTGAAAACAACTTGCTGGTTTCAGATGTTGTCCAGCTGTTGGATCTTCTGCAGAGTTCAGAAAAATACTGCTGCTGAATGTATCTGGTCAATATATAGTTGGAGTGAGTCCAGGCCGCTGTCAGCTGTGGGCCCAAATGTGTTGTGAGAATCTACTGGGACTGCCTAGCAGAAGAACCTGTCAAGATAGTCTTCAACTCTGTTACATCCCCTAAAATGCCTAGGAGCTAAAACAACCCAGGGGACTAACATAAAAAGGCATAGTAAAAATGGGCTTCAAACAAATAGCCTTTTACAAAACAAAGTGCAGCTAACCAAACACAGGCTTTTACAAGAGGTGAGGACTGAGCCAGAACCAAGGGAAAAAACAGCACTGATCTGCTCCCCCTGAGCTGGTGATCAGCTCAGCCTTTTAAAGTTGTGTCTTACCTCAGTTGATCAGCCTCAGGGACTCCTCAGTGCTGCATGGGCGGAGCAGCAGGCTGCTGGCAGGCGCTGTCCAGGGTGCAGGTTGCAGCCCAAAATGAGGGACATGTAACACTCCCCTACGGCAGAGCTTTGAACAGGACCCAGGAGTAGTAAAGGACATTGAGTCTGAATGGGCCTTGTTCTGCTGTCATTGTTGAGGCAGCTGTTGCTTCAGTTCTCTCTGGTTTGCAACAAAGACTGGGATGAGGATCAGCACCTCCAAATCTGAGACCATGGTTCTCGAAAGGAAAAGGGTGGATTGCCGACTCCATATTTGGGAGAGGTCCTACCTCAAGTGTAGGAGTTTATCTCAGGGTCTTGTTCATGAGCGAGGGAAAGAGGGAGATTGACAGGCAGTTTGGGGCAGTGTCTGCAGTGATAAGAACGCTAAACATTTCTGTTGTGTAGAACAAAAATTTACTCTGACATAGCAAGGCACTTAGACCCACAGTTCCAACTGCCTAAACTGTCAGAGCAGGACAAGTGAGGAAAAAACAACAAAACAAAAAAATCCTATCAAAGAGGGTGCTGAGCTAGAAGGCAATGTTCTCTATTTACTAGGTGGTCTACCTTCAAATCCTCACCGTTGGTCATTAGCTTTGGGTAATGATGTAAAGAACAAGACTACAAATACAAGCAGCCAAAATGTGTTTCCTCTGCAGGATAGCCAAGTTCATCCGTAGAGATAGAGTGAGGAGCTTGGCGGTGGTTAAGGTATCTGGTTAGGATGTCTCTTAGATGCCTCACCTCGAGAGGCGTTTTGGGCATGTCCTGCCGGCTGGAGGGCCCTGGATTGATCCATAACAAGCTAGAGGAAGTACGTTTCAGGTTGAAACGCGTGGGTGTCCCAGTGGAGGAGCTGACTGGACTTGAAACCTGACTGACAGCTGATGGAGAGTCTGGAAACAAAAAGTTATCTTCTCTCATTTTCTCTGCAGGTGGAAATGATGATCAGGAGAGAAGATGAACGGAGTCCTCATGATCCTCTGAGGTTAAAGCAACAGTTAATGTTTAATTGGATCATAATGAGAAATGTTGGAAGTTGTTTTTATTTTTTCAGTTTGATGTATCTTAGGGAAACATCTTCTGGGTTCTGCTTTTATCTTTGTGGAAAGAAAACATTGAAGGTTAAAAGATCAGTAATGAAAATATCAAGTTTGAATCACTACATGTAGAATGTGATTTTTACAAAAATGTATTATTTTTATTCATTTTCAACCTTTAAATAATAAAGTTGAATCCATCTTCATCAGTTTGTGTGGATCTATGTGATACTGATCAAAGCTCCTTCTAAATATGAAGTTTATGAGCAGAAGCACAGCTTCAGTCTGCAGGTTTAGTTAAATGTCTTCAGTTTAACAATGAGGCTGAAGAATACAAAGACTTTTATAGTTCAAATAGAGGCGTGTGAAGGGCAGCTGATGTTGACTCTCCCTGATCCACTGTTTAGATTAGACTCAAAGGAGGAGACTAAACTAAAAAGCAACAAGAGTCGTGCCAAAATCCATTTTATTATCTGGTAAACATTCATACAGTGAAATCTCTAAAAACATTCAAAGACAGATTCAGACCAGCAGATGAAAACAAACTTCAACTTAAAAATGACGAATCAACCTACTTAAATACAGATTATTCTGCCGCTGCACTTTAACTACATAAATGCATCCCAGTGCAAAAAGTAACAACCAAACAATCCAACTGCATCTGTGTTTATGTGCATTTAAATCACTGAGGAATCCATTGTTTCTCTATATGAGAGATTATTATGAGATGAATGGAAACAATTCCCACATCTGGAATGGGAGCTGCAGCATTTAGCCGGTAAATCAATCTGCTGCTGCCACTGAAATAAAATCAATTTATTTTAGATTTTTGGTCATGAAATCATTAGGCTCTGAAACATTAAACACTTTACAGCATATTTAACATTCTGTAGACAAATGTGACCTTTTTTGTCTAATATTAATCAGATGAATCTAATAAAAATGATTTGGAACCAACATTAAAGCTTCATGACTCTCACAATCGAACAACGCAAAATTAAAGGTTGGACAAAAAAGCTTTAGGTTTTCTTTTCAAGTTTCATTAAATACCTTTAAAAATGTTTAGATGTCTGACAGGATGAAACATTGTTCTGGTAAAGAAGAAATTTATTTGCGCCACACGTTACAAATTCCTGTATTTTTCACTTTTCTCTCGATTCAAAAGTCTAAGAAGTGGATATTTTTATTAATCAGAGCCCAAAATGACAGATTAGATTATTTGTGCAACAAATCTGCTGAATCTTTTTCTATTAAAAAACAAAATAAGATTTAGGGGGAAAACTAGTTCTACAGTTCTCATAAAATCACTGAACAGCAGATCTATTGGAACCAAAGGATGACTCGTTTCCTCAAAGTGTTTGTTTTTTATTTTTTATCGTGTTGGTTTAGTCTTTTTTTAAAAGCTTCCTTCACGTTGTTTTTACCGTTAGTGTATTTTCTATCCATTTGCAGAATATCCAAGTCATATTAACTGATTTAACCTGATATGACATGAATGCAGCTTCAGCGCTCGACCGAAAGAAACTCAAACCATCGTTTTGACAATCAAACATGTAAAATATAGACAACGTATAAACACAATGGCCAGCCATGTTTGAGGCACAGATATGACAAGACCTCAGTTTATGATATATAACACTATATTAAAAGCATACATAATTTAAACCCCCAAACATTTCTGATAAAACACACAAACTGATGATGATATTTAGTAAGTGAACTTTGCAAAAGTTTTGACAGCTTGGTCTGTCTCCTCACAGAGACGCTATGTGGGAGCATCAAAGTGCAGTTTGCTTGATTTCAACCTCCCAATTCATAAAGTTTTCTGTGTGATGAGTCCACCTCAGGCCTGGCGCCCCTCAGCTCAACAGTCGAGACAAAAGTGTGAATGATGATGTAATTAATTCTGTGCAGAATCATGAAAAGGAGAGACAACTTTGTTGTCAATTATTGAAAACTTCCACCATGTGAGACGATGCCCCCCCCCCAAGACACTTGTTTTACAGGAAATCCAGAGTAGGAAGCTGTGAGGCGCGACGCCACTCCACTGCGTTGATGACTTACAGTCCGTAGTGTTACTCAGAGAAAACGACAAAAAGGAGGATGGAACGAGGGCTTTAGGCATTTCGCTTTTTTAGTTTTGTTGTTAAAGTTTCGTATTTCGTCCAGCTCCAGTCTTGGTCCTTTAAAGAAGAAAAGCAAACTTACAAACCAGAACAACTTCACTTGATTTTAGTTGGAGTGCATGAGCGTAAGACGGTTTAATTTACAGTATTTAGCACCGAGTGAACTGTAGATCAACATTTTATAGTTTCAGCCCAGATGTTGCTGACATTTTCTGGTTTTAGTGGCGTTTTTATACTTTACTGTTCTGTTTTATTCTCTTTCCACTTTGGACAGAAGAAATGTAATACTGATCCACTTTATTTATCGTGTGATTTAAAGCCGAACTCACCACGATGCTTTTGGCCTGCTCTTCACTGGCGTCCTGCATGAGACTGGTCAGCTGACTGAGGTACCGCTGGTTCTCCTGTAGCAATCGTGGAGCTGCATCACTATTTAAAAAACAAAACAACAAAAACAAACAAAATTTAGTCAACTGAAGGAAAACCCAGAGGGGGAAAATTCACTAAACAAATCAAAATATTATGCAGGTTTGTTCACGACTGAAACAATGATTAAATACAGTCTGTCGTTATTCCCAAAAGACGATAATATGATGAAACACAAGTCGTCTTTTTTACATAAAGAAGCAGAAAAACATTCTTTTTGGCATCATTTATAAATGTATTACATCACATTAATGATCAATAAATGTCCCATTGTGCAAAACTGAACCAGGAACATAGAAACAGAATAGCAAGAACTTATTTATTCACATGTCCAAAATCCAAAATTATACAGATTAAAAACTGCCTTTTATTTTGAAAGGGAATGAATTATTATGCAGTTTTCTGTTTCAAATGCTGGACTTTTCCCCCCGGTTGAGCTATTCTGTGAATAAATGGCTCTACCTGTCGTTGGGCCCAGGTAAGGAGGTAAGGGGGTGGGGAGAGCTGACGGGCTGAGCTGAATGTGGCCAATGAGAAACCTGCAGCAGGTTGGACGACTCAGGACTGGCTGCTATGGAGTTCCGTGATGAATTCTGGGCCTGAAAAAGATAATAATGGTTAACGCAGTGACATTAAAAGTGGTGCGCTGAGTAGGGTTGTCTTTCCTAATAAGCATCGTTGAAATTTACAGAAAAGCTTCCAGATATTTGGATTGAAAATGACCGTTCAGCCTGTGGATGTAAAAGTGGATGAACATCGCCACCTGGTGGTCTGACATATTGTATCCTAATGTCCAAAGACAAAATCAGGTGCTCCCTTCTGACACCGGCTAGGTTAAGGTTAGATCCTCAGATCTCAATTCTTTTCTGTAAAATAAATCACTTCTGTTTTTGACTTTGTCCTGGGTGAAGTCCCGTTAACTAATCACAATGTAGCTATAAATTTCAGACTAAAATCTTTAATGGATGGTTAAACAACTGAAGCATTTTTATTTTACTCAAAATGACAATAAAATATTAATTATAACCACCCAAACATGAGAGATTCTACTTACACAAGCAATCTTGAGCAAATGCCAGAACTCTTTCTGTCTCTTGATCTGCATCTGCATCACGGTGTTGTCAGCGTCCTTGATGCTCTCCAGGGTTTTCTCAATTTTTGGAAACAAGTCGATGATCTTCTGTTTGCTGATCAGGATCTTACTGTGAGGATGAGACAACTGAAGTGAGACATAACCGTAATCAAATCTGCTGTTTTAAGTCTGAGGAGTTTAAGAAGCATTTCAAAATAAAAGCGCAGATAGAAAGTGTTCAGTTGTTGACGTGAAGAGATCTAGTACCCGATTCAAACCAAACCGAGATCTCGTGGTCTCACCTGAGGTGGGTGTAGAGGTCTTTGAGGACCTTGTCTTGGTTCTGGACGGTCTGGATGATGGCCTTCACCATCTCAGAGCTGTCGCTGGTCCCATCAGAGTCAGGTACTGAGACAAAAAAAAAACATCAAATACTCCACATTTCAGTTAGGAAAAATAAAATTCTGTTCTTGATTTCAGGAAGAAACTAAAGCAACACTAAACTGATAATAAAAAAAACTCAAGGGACATTCTGAAAACGCTTCAATTGTCAAAAATGTGCACATATAAACATGCATGCAGAAGAATCAGTATGAAGTATAGGAGGGTGAATGTGCATATGAATGCATGAAAATAAGTGTAATCTGGGTGAGCAGATTATTTAATGTACTGTCCTTTTCCTAACAGAAAATGTTTCTTACCTTTGCATTTCATCTTCAGCTGCTTGTAGAGCTCAATTGCTTTTTCCTCTCTGCAATAAAATGTATTTCACACATTTAAATATTTGCTAATCCCAATAGAGACACTTTAAATTTATTAAACTTTGAGAGCTTTGACCTTGCACCCACTTTCCTCTCCACACACGGACTGTTCCACAGGACACTCATTGTAAAGAAGTTTTAAAAATCCTCAACCTATAGTATAGTTTTGGCATTCCTATTTTAAAAATCCTGGAGTCTCCCTGCAACTGTAGCAGATAAAACGTGATAATGGCCTTTTTATACTTACAGCTGCTCCATCTTGTCTCCTTGGCGTCGGGCGTATGGGCTCCTCTGAAGTTCAACAATCTCAGAGTGCAGCGACATGATCTCATCATCCAAGTGGCTCACCTCTGCCACCTGCAGGACAAACAGAAATCAGGTGAGCGTCTCAGGAAAACGGTTTGTGCAAACCACCAATAAAAGCTTTATTACCTGAGCAAAAGCAGCTGCTCGCTCCTCATTCTCCTGCCAGGCTTTCAGCATCTTTTCAGAGGCTTGAAACAAACAAAATAAAGACCAACTGTCTAAGTGCCATCAAGGTATCATTATGCTACAATATCAAATCAGCTGCAGGAGACACTCACATATCCCATAGTGCATCTGGTCTCTGTATTTCTCCAGGTCATACTGGATGCTGCTCTTGAAGAAATCCAGCTTGGCTCTGAGTTGCTGAGAGAAGCCAAACATGCTGTTCTTACATCTGGTCAGGTTGGTGTTGTAGCGCAGGAGACTCAACCTGGACAGAGAGGAAGGAGAGCAAAGGTCAAGAATTACAAGAAACACCCTCACAGGTAGGCTTATCCAGCGTGTTCACCTGACCAACACTACCTGTCTCTTTCTAGACTCTAAAAAAGGCAAGAAAGAAGAAATGTGAGTCCCTGACTGACTAATTCTGCACATTAATAACAGACAACAGAGTCCCTGTTTTTCTTCTTCTAGTCCAGGTTTGATTCATGGTCTTCTATGTTCATAGCATCTATGGTAGTGCAGACAACCTGACCTGGACTGGACAATCAACGAGTGAAAGACCTTTAAAAAGTCTAGAGAACCATTGATCTGAACCACTTTAATAAATATATCAGAAGTTATGGATGCCTGGAAACTATTTTCGGTATAAAGAAAGACGTCTGACTTCACAGAAGAGTTTCTCATCAGCAGGTTTGTTAAACCTGAATCTTAACTAAATTCCCTGATAGTCGTTTAAATCAGAACATGTGACTCACATGGCGGCTCTCTGGCCCTGGAAGAGTCGGCTGTAGTCGTCTTTCAGGCCACAGATGTAGCTCACGGCTTCACCCCACACCTTCTTCAGCACAACCAGGGGAAGAGGAGTTTTGGCATCTTGAACTGCAGAGTTCACACATAAATGTCAGTTCGTGGCCGTCGAGTGTGTAAAAGCACATTTAAAGTACTTTTGATTAAAATATTAATGAGTAAAATGCAGGAATATCGTATTGAGCTCACCAATACTGTTGACCTTTTCAGGCAGTCGTCTGGCGTTTAAGGGGCCGCTGTAGCTGGTGATGCTCTTGTCAAACAAGTAGACGATGTAGCTATCCCAACCTCTCTACACATGACAGATAATAAAAAATTACTAGTAACTGGAATTATTTCAACGTTAGCTTTAGGATCTCATTCTAATAAACCTTAGAAAACTAGAAATCCAGGTTAAAATAAAGGAAACTGGAACGTTGAAACTTCAGAGCTCCTCGGGGGTTTGCTACTCAATATCCATATCCCCAATAAAATAAAATAAAATCCACAACTAATCAGGAGGGGAACTGTTTTTTCCTGCCATTACTAAAACATAGAAATAGTGTTGTCCAGCCCTTCCAGCAGACAGCAGGAATAACCCACCACTCCATCCAGGACACACTGAGCAGCAGGCTTCCTGGGGTCCAGAGACACCCCCGTCTCCTGCAGCAGCTCCTGGTTCACCACTTCGATCTTTGTTTCAGCTTCGATTCGCTTCTGCAGACTGTGGAAATTCTCATCTGGAGTCAGGTTGAAAGAATGGACCTGAGCTGTGGTCATGTTCAGGATGTGGACAACCTAAAGAGAGAAAACAACAAAGTAAATGTGATCCTCTACAGCAGAGGTCCCTGGACTGGTACCGGGCCGTCGGAGCGGCAGAATAAAAATAATTAATTGATGTATTGATCGTGCCTGAAAGATCTGGGCTGTACCAGTGCGTTACGTGAGACCGCAGCAATGTGATCACCGGCTGAGAAGCTGCAAAGTGAGCCGAGCTGCTCTCCTCACCCCCCGGGGTGCAACGGGTCATCATCGATCAATCTGTGGTTCGCACAGATCTCACTCTACTACGGTTTGAACGCACATGGCCCACGAATCCAACAGTGCTAAATCGCCCCGACATCCTGCTCGTGCTCTGTGAATGTGCTAATATTCCCCTCTGAGAAAGGCGTTGGTTCTGCCATCATGTATAGAGGTTCACTCTGTCGGACTAGTCATTTTAGTTGACCAGAACGAATGACTCTTTTCAGTCTCTTTCGCGTGCGTGCGGAGCGGCTGAATCTCTCATCTCTCTCTGTCAGCTGGAATATTCTCCTCTCTGATGGAGGGACCAGGCTCATCTATTTTTGTCTAAGATAACGTGTTATGTTGGACTTTTATACGAGCTAAAGCTCCGTCAGGAGCCACAGAGCAGCGCCTCGTCACGCCGCCTCACCTGTTCCTGCAGCTCTGACCACAGGAAACAGATTGTCTGATAGAAATCAGGTTATTGCTCTGTCTGACCCGTGAGAGGAGCACGGAAGTCTATCTTTCCTTAAAAAAATTTTTTTGTTTTAAAAATTTATTTAGGCATTGGATTGACATCTTGAGTTAAATGCTGTTAATGAGCATTGAGCAGAGAAAAGTAGCACAGTGTTCTACAAAATAAATAGAGAGCAAAGTTATTTGTTTTTTCTTTTTCTTTCTGCTGATCCAAAAAATGATCCCTTGCAACACTACCTCCTGCAGCGCTGCAGGTAAAGGGGCGCTTTGCTCCACAGTCTCACACACACCCCGACTGACTGACCCGTAGACGTTTTGCTTGGCAGCAATCAGTCCGTGGCGAAATAAAAGTTTCGGGACCACGGATCTACAGTCAGGACCACACCCACCAGAGGAATCACTCAAGGTGGGCGGAGCCTCTAAAAACAGACAGGCAGGTTCGCTCTTCTCCTGTCTGAACAAAACTTCCTTGCATCATTTCCAGGTGGTTCAGAATGCTTGTGTTAGGCTTCTGTTTAAGTCCTCCAGTTACACACCGCTACTCTTCCAGCTTCACTGGCTGCTTGTAAATTCCAGAGCTGATTTCAAGATCCTGGTTCTGGTTTTTACTGCCCTACATGGACAAGCACCAGCTTATGTCAGTGATCTTCTACATCCTTCCACCCCCTGCAGGTCCCTATGGTCCAGTGATGAGAGCCTCCTGGTTGTGTATAAAGAACAAGTGAAAGCCTTCAAACACTAACTTTGAATTTGTTTCATCCATCCTCTGAGAAAGGTTGTTGCAAATTCTCAATACAGAAGCAAATATGGACTCTTCAAGCAGCGAAGACAACCTGGTGTGTCAATGAGGATCTGATGAAGAGACCAGCAGCGCGTCTGAGGTCTATTAAACCTGAGATAACAATAAACTCACCTTCATACAGAGGATCTGCTCCAGTAACTCAAAGCACTGGGGTTTCTTTGTTTGATAGTCCATTGAGCCTCCTCTCTGTTGTGGACTCCACTTCAACATCAGCTGAAGGAGCATCTCCAGTGGCTCCAACAGGGTCCTACACAAACAAAAGTCTAATTAGCATCTAAGAAAACCTGTTTACTCTCCTGCATTGAACTCCAGTTACTACAGAACACAGTCAGACTGAATAAAGCAGCATCCTGACCTGCTGAGGTTGTTGGGGTAGGGGAGATGGGTGGAGAACCGGACTTCACCATTAGCTTCCTCTACAGCCATGATGTCTCTGGGACCTTTATACTTTACTTTGCTGGCCCTGTGAAGAAGACAAAATTATTACAGTAAAATTTTAAATCTGCTTGGATAAATAAGGTCAAATGTGCCGTTTTAACTTCTAGATGAGACATTTCCTGTTCTCAACAAACAGCAACACTAAAAGGAACTGAGGTTGACAATAATAACAATAATACGATATTTTAATACAGTAAGAAAGTGTTGAGCCTCATTTTCTACCTGTTCATTCTACATGTTTTTCCTGTTGCTACATCTTTTTTCCACCAAAAAGGAAAGGCAGACCATGTTTTTGTCTGTGTTTGTTTTTTATGGTAGCTAATTATCTCCTGAACTCCTGGCTAATGAACTCTCAGACAAGGAACTGCTGGGTGAACAACAGGATCCACATCTAAAACCTGATGTTAGCATCTGAGAGTCACTCCCATCACATCTTAACTGAGGAGAGAGGCGCTCCTTTAACAGATTAGAACGCCTTTCTGTAGTCCAGGTTTAAATGAGCCGTTATTTAAAATCTGATGTCTGTCTGGTGTTAGAAATCATCTGAGGTCATCTTACCACTGCACAGGTTGCAGGTTGTGGAGGAACGGACGGAAGCCACAGCTGCATTCAAAAATCATCGTGCCAAAGCTCCAGTAGTCCACAGTCACGCTGTAGGGTTTGTTCTCAAACAGCTCAGGGGCCTGCAGGAACCATAGCAGCAGCACCTCAGCATGAAGGAATCAGTAAGAAATACACCGACTACATGGAGGATTAAAAATGAAGGTTACCAGGTACTGAAGTGTGCCAACAAAGGAAGTACACAGACTGCCCTGATCCAGATCTTTAGCATAACCCAAGTCAATGATTTTGTGAACCAGCTGCAGGTGAATAAAAAAATATAAGATACTTATAAAGTCAGTAATCAAAGACAGAAAACGAAAGAGAAGAGTGGTTGTTTACCTTTCCGTTGCAGTCCTGGAGCACGATGTTTTCAGGTTTAAGGTCTCTGTGTATTATCTTATTCTCATGCAGGTACTGGATGCCAGATCCTAGATCGGAAGTTTGGAATTTAATCCAAAGACGAGGCTCTAAAAAATGATTTTTGACTAAATGAACTAAAGAAGACTGGACATACCAACATCATTGAGTAAAGCAAGCACCTCACTCTCTTTCAGACCACAGCAGTTTTCAGGTCTGCTCAGCAGCTGCAATAAAAAAAAAGTGCAGCAATTTAAAAAGGTTAAAGAAGTCATTTAAACAACGTGGACCATTTCTATTTTAGGATTTACAGACAGGTTTTTAAACACCTCAAGAAAACATATTTTGAAGCACTTTTTGTTCATGTTTGCCAATATTAATGAAAATTAGATTTTGTTTCAGAGAGGGGTGTTTGAAATTTTAATGATCTGCCAAAAAAAATTACACTTTTAAAGGTAAAAAAAAAAAAAAAAAAACTGGTTAAATCAGAAAATGTGAAATTCTGAAAAATAGAAAACTGAAAAGAAATAAAAACTTAAGTAAAAACAAACCTGTAAGAGCTGGTAATTATAGTAAGACCATTACTATTTCTTGAGTCGTACATTTGTTATATATATTTTCACTTTGGCAGTGTCAGTCCTCTACAGGGATCTAAGTCTCATGATAAAATATTCAGTTAGAAAAAGGCTCTTAGACGTGGCGTTGAACCCTAAACCTCACGTTTCTCAGGTCCCCTCTGGAGCAGTACTCCATGGCCAACAGTGGGATATCATTTAAGGCGATCTGTTCAATTTCCTCTGGAACATCTTGAGCCGTTACGACATTTATATGATTCAACCTGAGAAAAAGACAACAGAGAGATAATTATTAAACAGATGTTTTGCATTTGTCTGCTGTAAAACACATTTTCACTCAAATGTCAGAATCAGCATCAGTTTTATTTGGTCAGGATGTAAAACCAAAGGACTCTGATTTCACTTTTGCTCTTGAACTTATCCACTAACATTCATCAACACTTTTCCAGAACAAGTACGAGACAGGAAGATAATATTAAGATCTGAAGTCCGAGGTTAGCTCTGTTAACGTCTCCTAGAACAAATAAAGGCTTTACAGTTTTTAAAGAAATAACTTTGAACAACAGAATAAATTATAAAACGCTGACTTAAATCAACGTAACACAATAGTAACGAAGTACAAGTAAAAGTACGAACTTTTTCATGATCTGTATTTCTCTGCTCCACCTGTCCTTATTTCTTGGTGTGAGCTCCAGACGACACATTTTCACTGCTAGTTTTTCATGTGTTTCCTACAAAACAGGAAGATTATTTTATTAGAGTTACAATAAATATCAGGAAAACATGAGGTTCAATCAGATTACTTTTGCAGGGTTTCCCCCAGTGCTTTATAAGCCCGGTGGCCTACCGGGCTTTCCTTGGCTTACCACCGGGCTAAGTCTCAGAACCCGAGTGAGTCTGTGCCAGTCCAGGATTGTCCCAGAGGAAAGCTAACAGTGGCTAACAGCTGCTAACTGTGGCTAAAGCTACAAAACTAAAACAAAGTGAGCTAGTTCAGCTCTCTCTGGTCGGCTCTCACTCTCTAGTTGTAGTCCGTATGACAGAAAAAGCAGAGAGACTGGTGGTGTCTGTCTGTGGGCTTCTCTACCATCGGGCTAAGCAAGTTTTCTGGGGGAAACCCTGCTTTTGTAAATGTTTGTTTAGGACTCTTTTTTTCCTCAGCAAGTTACAGTCACTGCGAATGGACTAACTTGTCCTCCAGTACTAATGTAAGAAAGAAACCTTGGTCTTATTCTGGATCAGGATCTGTCCTTTAACTCTTAATAAACTTGTAGGGCAGATTTTTTTCACCTGTGTATTTTTACTAGAATTAGAACTATCCTGACCCAAAGTGATGCAGAGAAACTCGCCTGTCATTAATTACTTCCACTACTCATTGACTCCTACAGTTCACTATTAGGAGGGTGTACTAAATGTTCTCTTAGAGCTTCCAACTGATCCAGAACGCTGCTGCCTGCCAGAGTTCTGACGTTTTAGCATCACTATTGGCTCCCTGAAAGATCCAGAGCTGAATTTAAAGTTTAGCCTCTAACTTCTAAAGCTCTCAAAGATCAGGCTCCATCTTCTATTAGAGATTTTCTTATTCCAGATGTCTCCATCAGAGGACTTGGCTCTCAGACTTCAGGTTTAATTGTGGTTCATAGAGTTTCTTAAAGTAGAATGGGAGACAGAGCTTCCAGTTCTGAGACTCCTCCCTGGTGGAACCAGCTTCCAGTTTCCATCCATGAGGCAGCAACCATGTCTACTTTTATAACCAGGCTTCAGCCTTTCCTCTTTGATAAACCCCATAGTTAGTTTGCTTGAGTTATCCTGACTCACCCCTTTAGTTATGCTGCTAGAGCCTCAGACTGCTGGACAAACTCACCACATCTCCTCTCTCTGCTGGCTTTACTCTCTCTATTCTCCATGTTTGTATTTCCTGTTCATGCTGTGCTGATGTTTCTGGTGTTAAAATGAAGCTTTATGAATAAACTCAACTGAATGTTCAGTTTTAACTTCTAACCAACTATTTTTGCACCATCATGTTGCTTGTTGAACTGAATTAATTAAGCTACTGTTGAGGAAACATTGATTTTGTGTTGCTTATTGCCATCAGGCAAAGAGGTCAAAGGTCATCAGGACTCACTCGGTGCTGGTACAGGTAAACATGAGCGAAGCCTCCCATTCCCAGCCTCTCCTTCAGCTCCCAGTCACCGCAGGTCTGGTTCTGTTTGAAGGGAGGTTTCTCCATGTCGTAGCACAGTCTAAAGGTGGACAGGGCAGAAACAACAACAGCTTTTAGGGTTTAAATGACACAACTTCCAGTATCCAGGAAGCTAAAGGACACTACCAAACACCGGGCTGGCCTACACTCTGGGACGTATTCCAGCTACATTAGCACAATACACATACAACGTGTCGACAGAGCAGCAATATACTGGTGGACCATGGTTTCATATGAAGAAGAAAATCTGGAACTTCAGAAGCGTCTCTCCACCGCCCATCAGTTAACCAGCTAGCCGCTAGCGCTCACCAGGAAATAGCCGGAGCCCTTCACTCCAGCGTTAGCTTCAGGAGGCAAAGCCTCGAAGCCGACAGGTGTCTTATCGATAAATGTTCTCCACATAAACAGCAACTAAACAGAGACTTACTCTGGATTTTTATGAAAGCGTCATGAGCTGTTTACGACCGGAAGTCTACTTGTTTTCAGGTAGCAGAAGCAGCGCGAGCCTGTGTGTACTTTCCCACACATACGTCATGAGAAGGGTCCGCTCCTTATCCGTCGTCCGGCGCGTGGCTCGACTGTAGTGCATTTGATGGGAAGAAAACTAGAACGATTTCAAACTCCGCCCACCTGGTGCGCCGCCTAGTTCCCTGGTGAGAAAATGAGGCGTTTTATCTATGGTTTTAATGTCTGCGAACTGAAACCTATCATGAAGGTTTATTTATAAAGCGCATTTCTAATCACAAGGTGCTTTACAGTCATAAATAAATGCGACAAATATTTTAAGATGATATCTGAGATCTTAATTGTGTTTTTAATTTATTTTTGTCAGTTTTATTAATGTTTCTAGAGTTTTTGTTTTGTTTTGTTAAAGCAGCAGGTTTATACTGACAATAAATGTTTTATCACAAATAAGGACTCGATCCAATGAAGTAAAATGGACAAGTTCATCATTTTTTCCAGTTGATAATTAATTAGAATATTGAAATAAGCAGCTATTAAAACACTTTTAGTTAATGACTGATTTATTATGTTCTTGGTATAAAAAGGACTATAAGGTATCTAATGTATTTACATAGTAGATCTAAAATAAACAATCCTGTGTAACATTGCCATAGCTATTCTTGCAGCCATGATCTGATCATGGAGGAACTATCATGTTCTGGTTCACATGGGCCACATCAAAGTAAAATGGTCATCGAACCAAATCTAATTAGTCATGTGAGCAAACTGAATCATTTACGTTCCTCAGCTGCAGAGAGATGATGTTTATTTTAATCTGAATCTGCACATAAATGAGCAAGTTATCAAAATGAGGTCAAAACAGGAATCTGGCCCCAGGGCTGCAGTTCCCAAAGGGACCCAAGTCTACGATTCCCATGTTCAAAGCCACAACTTCTATTTACATGGACAAATCATGCTCTACTGTGCAAAATGCTGCATAGAAACGGTTTCATGAAAAGATAAAATAAAAAGTCTCCAAAATGTACTCGCACTGTAGCTGCTCAATGGTGATGTGCAAAACTTTTCTTAAAAGCCCTGATTAAATAAATAGGCTGTTCCACAGCATGAAAGTGAGACACGTCAGACCTTTAAAACACTTTTATTTTCCCCCAAATGAGAAGCTCACAAACAACATTTCCTTGGTGCGATTAAACAAAGCAGCCACGCGTGTAGCTCACCGTTTTAGCATCAAATGAACGTCGCCTTTACCTGCACCAGCCTAAAAACACAGACCAATCAGACCTCCACGAGTAAAAAGATCACAACAGCATTAAATACAACCATGTCCTTCATTCCCATTGATAGAAAAAGTTAAAAAAAAAAAAAAAACATACAGGAGAGGAAATCAAGATGATCTACCTTACATCAACCCTTAATACTCAGAATCTAAATGACAGCAGGCTGTAACGTCTCATGCTTTATTTACATTCAGAAAGGAGGAGGATGAGATGGAAACAGTGCAAATTTAATGAAAGATTTACAGCAGCAGCTGCTTTAACACGGAGGTAACCTCTGACCTCTACCTGAGCTGTCCGTCACCTGGGGAATGGAAACCTGGAGGTCCAGCAGCATGAACGAGTGGTGACGACAGAACCTACTTTTAATTTCAGTTTATCTCTAAATGTTCTCTGATAAACACATTTAAAGACGCCAATACTGATAACTGCTGCTGTTCTGATAGTTTTAGGTTCAGTTTCAGCTCCATCAGCTGTGGCTGATATCCACGTCATGGCTGCAGGTCTGAGACACAAATAGATATTTGAATCTCCTGCAACCAGTGGGGTTTGGTTACCAAAATGACATCATAATCAGCAACTAGTTTGGAGATGTTGCAAAATTTAAAAGGTAAAATACATATAGATTTAAAATGGCCACTAGAAAATCAAACAATATTTCCTTTGATTAAACAGAATAAAGAAAAGCATCAGATCTTAACGCCTGAGAATCTTCACCTCATATTTGTAAAATGTTTTCTAATATTTATATTTTAAAGGTGCAGCTGCTTATTTTGTAGGCATTTTAGTTTTGGTTTTAATTTTGTAATACTGGTGTTTATTTCTCTGAATCTGGCTGAATTTTGACAGTTTGTCTGCTTTAGAGTCCAATGATATTCAAAAATACACAAGATAAACAAAGATTAGAAGCTACAAGATGTCAGTTTCTGCAACAAAACCTTTTTCAAACCAACAGAGAGAACAGTGGAAATAAAGACGAGAAATCTAGTTAGAATAAGATGTAGAAGTTCTTTAACAGCCTTTTATGACATTTTCCTCACTGATTATTGGTTTGGTCTACAAAATATCAGGCAGTCAGTGGAAATCTGTCGTCTTTCCTGACAGCAGCTTTAAAAACCAGAAGTAAAACTTTTTTTAGAGACACAGAAGAGAAGGAGGAGATAAATCCTAAAGAAAAATCTGGAACTTTGATTAAAACTTAAAAAGGCAGAAACACAATGGGTTGGGGTCATTAGATTTAGTGTTAGGATCATTACATAATCAGTTCTAGAAACATTTTTAATAAACTACAAGGAGCTGCTGCTGGAAGAAAGTCAGGCAGAAATGAAACAAACACACACACTCTTTCTCACACACACACATTACACAAACAGCTGTTGGGTCATGTAGCCCTGTGATACCCATCCCCTGCCTCAGGTGAGTGGGAGACCCCATGCATATTCACTGCAGGTGCAGCAGGTGTGATTTATGGCTGAAAGAGGAAACTAGCTGAATGTTGAAAGCGCTCCCTGCTGGTCGATCGCTGCCACTGCAGCTGCTCAAGGTGTGTTTTTAAAAGCCTGAGTAGAAAATGGCTATGCATCAATGATGCTGTGAAGTCTACCAAACCAAACCAGGACCAACACACACCCTCAAAGTTAGACTTCTGTCTCTCACCATTCTTTCTGTTTATGCTTCATATTCTTTGACTTTTCAAGCATCTTTTTATGACATTATCAGCTGATCCAGTTAAAATCATGCTATTGAGTTTTGGCATTAGAGCACTTTCCACTGAAGCTGATTAAATTGTTTTTTAAACAACTTTACTAATTTTTAGGCTTTACTATTTATATAGGATCTAAAAATACCAACACTTGATTATAGTTTTGGGACTAAAAAACAAATCTGTTTGTTTCTAAAGCATCTTCACATCGGTGTGTCATATAACCTACAATAAAACCAGGTGTTGAATTAAATACTGTACAACAAATCCTGGATGTTTACTGAGGTCTTCGAGAACATTTCTGTTTTATATGCTCATTATTTGATAGACATACACATACGGAGACGGTTCAACATCAACAGATGACTGTAAAATTCTTAAAAAATATCAACATTCAGGGTCTGCATGGTGAGTCTAGGAACAGGGGGTCAAAAATGAGCCGTTAAACGTACAGACATGTTACAAATGTTGGGTATGGCACGAGTAGGAGGATGATTTAAAAGCCCCAGAAAGAAATTCAGACTTAGTTTTAAATCTCAAAGCAGTAAAAGCCCTAGAATAAGTTGTGCTGGATGCAGGCATGCAGAAAAAACAACATTCAGCAAGGAAAGAGAAAACTGAAGCACGTCACGGGACAGAAGCAAAAGCAACCAGGAGAAAGAGACGTTCAAGTAGAGAAAAATAAAGTCTTTCTCGGTTAGATGCCGTTTTTAGCTGCATATCAGGAATGCTGTGAGCGGATGTCACCTGTGATGGCTGGAGGAAGAAGCAGCTTCATCATTTCATCACAGCGTGCAGCAACGCCATCAACACAGTTTCAACACCCTATCCTTCACTGGAACATACAGGAGCTAAACGCTGTAATTACCAGCTCATGTGTGGAATGTGAACACACCGCGGTAATGTGATGAAAACAAAAAACAGAGCTGGAATGTAGTGGCTCCAAAACACCTGTTGATGCTTCAAAAGTCTTACAGCGCTTCACTTCAGAGCAGCCGAAGCCGTTCAGCTCAAATCAAATTAGTAGTCATCTAAAACATGATGACAGTTTAAAGTGTGTAAACATGTTTGGTCCCAAAACAAGCAAAAGATGAAGAAACAGGTGTGAGAACTTGGCTGTAGAGGTGCCCTGAAGGAACAGAAGAGGAGATTAGGAGAGGATGCTGCTGTCGGTTCCTGTTTGGAGTCCTGTTTCATCCAGAAGCAGCCAACTTCTGCTGCTGCTGCACCCAGCCTTTATTCTCAAAGACACCTCCTCGCTGCAGATCTATGACCTCACAGCTGTTTCCCCCACCTCCTGCACCATCATCATCGCTGGATCTGCACCTCCTCCGTTAGAGGAGAAGATCGGGGTGCCGGGTGGGACGTCATGGTCGGGGGAGGGCGTGGGGTAGACCCTCACTTCTGCTCTCCCCCTTCAAGCAGAGCTCCAAACCCCTCAGGATCTCAAAAATGGCTGCAGGGAGTCAGCCTGCCGCTGGCAGTGCAGCATCATGCAACTCCCGGCGCCCCGCAATGCCTCACTTCTTCACGGCCTGTCGGTAGCTGTGTCTCTGGCCTTCCTGTCGAGGCTTGCTGCTGCTGCTGCTGACACTGGCCTTGCTGCTGTTCCCCCCACCTCTGGTGCTGCTGGCCTGGCTGGCCTGGCTGCTGTCCTGCAGAGTGGGGCTGGAGTGAGCCCTCTGCAGGCTGCTGTCCTCTAGCAGGAGGGACTCAAATACAGACAGGTCCTCCTCGCCACTTCTGATCTTTGCCCGCAGCAGCATGATGTAAGTCCCATAGCGCGTTTTCTGTGGGCGTACAAAAACAGAAGGAGGACTGAATGAGACGGTTTTTATTTTATTTACTCAGTTCGCAAAAAGTTACTTTGTAGTCTCTTTTCCTGTTTATGTTTCTGTTGTCAACTCTCTTTAATGTTAAAGCACCTTGTGATTTATAATTAGAAAGGTGCTACAGAAGTAAAACTTCTTATTCTTCACCTGGCTTAACACCTGGCTAGACACCTGGACAAACAACCGGATAAACACCTGGACAAACACCTGGACAATCACCCGGATAAACACCTGGACAAACACTCAGATAAACACCTGGACAAACACTCAGATAAACACCCAGACAAACACCTGGACAAACACTTGGATAAACACCTGGACAAACACTTGGATAAACACCTGGACAAACACTTGGATAAACACCTGGACAAACACTTGGATAAACACCTGGACAAACACTTGGATAAACACCTACAGCTGATTTATGTCTGGAGTCAACCTGATCCAAGATGGCTGCCATAGCTGATCAACATCAGCTGACTAAAAGGTCTTTAACTCATTTTCACTGAGACTGACCTTAGATCTGGTGTTAGTAGCTGAGAGTTGTTACCACTGAGTGATGACAGATCACATGACATCATAAAGAACTTAATAAGTTAGATTTGACCAGAACAACTACATCAAAACTCAACATAGGTTTAAAAAGCAAATTTAAGACCTGTAGGATCTGAACCACAGAGCAGTTTGACTGAGGTGCATCAAAGCGGGATGCATTCCATTAGAACTTCTGCTTGTAACCAGCATGTACAGCTGTAGAACTGGAATGCAGCCCTACTAAATACACCTTTCCCTATGCATGTCTAAAGGCCTGCTGTGAAATGGGCCTGTTTACCTCTTCATGAGACCCCTAGATTCCCACTCACCTCAAAGTCTAGATACTCGTCTCGCTGGCGATACTCTTCCAGCTCACGACCTTTGACCTTGCGATGAGGGGGATAGGACCGTAGCTCAGCCAGTTCAGTGGAGATAGCTCTAAATCGAGCTTCATGGGACCTGATCTGTTCCTCCTGAAAGACAAGAAACAAAAACAAAAAACTGAAGAATGTAAAGACATGAAGCAGTTCAGCTTGTGAGGCTGCATTAGTCAAAGTGAGCAGAAAGCTGCCATTTTACCTGGACACTCGAGGGGCCATACTGCAAAGGTGTTGTCACCTTTAAAGCAAACCTTCTCTCTCCTTCCTCCCTCCCCTGAATTGGAGCAGTGGCCCCACTTGTGGACATTGCCAAGCATAGCATAGTCTTCCTCTCCACTGTTAATTTCTCTTTCCACTGCTGATGCAAAGTGTTTTGGCACCCTCTAGTGGTTTTTTAAGAAGTTACACATTTTAAGAAACATTTGCTATGTCAAATACATCCATCCATCCATCCATTTTCTGTAGCCGCGTAATCCTCCACAGAGGGTCGCAGGGCAGCTGGTGCCTATCTCCAGCGGTCAAGGGGCGAGAGGCGGGGGACACCCTGGACAGGTCGCCAGTCCATCGCAGGGCCACACAGAGACGAACGAGACAAACAACCACACACCCACTCACACCTAAGGACAATTTACCAGCCCAATTAGCCTGACAGTCATGTCTTTGGACTGTGGGAGGAAACCCACGCACGCACGGGGAGAACATGCAAACTCCACGCAGAGAGGCCGCAGAGCCGGGACGCGAACCCATGACCTCCTTGCTGCGAGGCAACAGTGCTAACCAACTGCGCCACCATGCAGCCATGTCAAATACATTTACTCTGAATGTGCATGAACTGTAAATTAAATTGGCTTTTAATCCTTTCAGTTTTAGAGCTTTTTTAACCCTTATTTATTCAGGTCTTTTTCAAGGGAGGCCTGAAATGCAGTTTGAGGTTCGGGATCTTGCACAAGGATACTTTAACACATAGTCGGGCCGGGGTTTGACCCTGGACGGTCTCTTTTCCCCTGATCCACAGTCGCCCCAGGCAGATTAATGACCCTGTCGTGTGAAGTGGCTCTTAGCTGTTTATATTATGAGAAAGTGAGTGAATAATAGATTGTCTGTGTGCTTTAGTTCCTGTTAAAAGTGCTTTAAAGATCAAACCTATTGTTATTATTATTATAGAGAGCCAAAATGATCATTTTGTGCATCTGTGCTGCAAAGTTAAACAAAGACTTTACAATCCCATTGCTGAAGAGACTGGTCTCAAAACAGAACCAGCTGTTGGTGTTACCTCGGTCAGTTTTGACATCGTCCCAGGCAGCAGCGGCCGACTGAACTTCTTCTGGGAGCCGATGGCTGCTGGGAATGGAGGAGACGAGAACATGGCAGCCACAGTGTTGATACGTGTGATCCAAGACTGCATCTGCTCAGCGTTCCTGTGATGAATGATTCAAAGCGACACAACAATCACTCAAAATAAACTAAATAAATACTCCAAAACACATTCATTTACTGTAAATCACTTCCCCTCTGTGGTGCTGTTCACTAACATCAGCACTTCAAAGGGATTATAATTTATCAGAGAACGCAGCCCTGCTGTCGACAAAATGATTTTAGAGCTAATTAATGCATCAGAGAACAGGGTCTGTTTTACTTTAACAAAACCATTAGAGGCCTGGCTTCAACTCCCAGGAGAAACGGAGAGAAAAAGAGATGGAGAGACAAAGAGCAGAGTGATGAAGAGAGGGGTATCGTATCTGGGACAAATGCAAGCTGCAACTGGAGCACAGAGCCTGTCCTCCTGGGGCTGAAACATGTGGCCAATCACGTGTCACTTCCTGCTCACACTCAGCACACCTCCACCTTTATTCTACGTGCTCTTCATCAAATGCCATCAATAATCAAAGTGAACTATAAGTGCTAACAGATGATCCACCCATTAGCTTCAATCTGCCATCAAAAGTAGATTAAGTTACTGTTTAGGACTAAAAAAAATATCTTAAAGTTCCAAAACACGAGAAATGTGTCCATAAACAACTAAAGTCTTCAGTAATCTGTGAAATCAAAAAACATAGTATGCTGGAATTTTAAGTTTTAAGGTAAAATCTAATAGAAAATTAGCTCCTATATAAGTGCTTTTCTTTCACATTGGTGTAAAATGTCATGACGTCAGTGTTTGGAGAAATTTTAAAAATGCCAGATAATAAAACGACCAATAACTTATTATCATAAGGCCATAATACCATCCTGCAGCGGCAACCTGATTTTATGTATCCAGATAGTCCAGCAACAGACTGGCTGACCTAACGGACCCCCTATGGATCATCATCATCATCTCAGGCTGGGATTACATGAATGACGCTTGGCAGAATGTGACGCAGCAGATAGTTTTTTTACACAGGGAAGATGTTGGAAAGTCTGACCAACTCAAGAACTGTTTGTCCATCACAGTCTCTTACATCTGATTAGTGAATCAATGTAAACCTTTTAGTATTGTACAAAAAAGTGATGTAAATGATGCTGTAGTGTAGACACATTATACAGCATTTTAGGATAAGTCATTGTTGATCTGTTGCTACCAAAGTTGGTTGGTTTAAAACATTTGCAGCCTGGTTACCCCCACATGACTTGAAATTGCATAAAATGTATTTTTTCATGTTAAAACCCACAAAAATTCAGTGTTAAACCCGACAACATCCATCCAACCACTTTTTTAAACACTTCATCCAGTAACGGTTGAGGGAGCTGGTGCCTATCTCCAGCAGTCAGGGGGCGCGAGGCAGGGGACACCCTGGACAGGTCAGTCAGTCAGGTTAGACCTAGCATCTCTCCCTCAGCAACCTCTCTGTATATTCTGACTCCAGCTCGGCCTGTTATTTTAGAAAGATTTGCTCTAGTTTCTTCACCTGAGCCAACCAAACTAGTTACAGATCCTTCATAAAGTATTCAGAGTCCTTGAACTTTTCATGAGCTCAGACTAGCCATTAGTTCAGACTAGCTGTTAGCTCAGGCTAGCCGCTGGTTCAGACTAGCTGTTAGCTCAGACTAGCCGTTGGTTCAGACTAGCAGTTAGCTCATACTAGCCGTTGGCTCAGACTAGCAGCTAGCTGTTGGTTCAGACAAGCTATTAGCTCAGGCTAGTCGTTGGTTCAGACTAGTTGTTAGATCAGACTAGCCGTTGGTTCAGACTAGCTGTTAGATCAGACTAGCCGTTGGTTCAGACTAGCTGTTAGCTCAGGCTAGTCGTTGGTTCAGACAAGTTTTTAGCTCAGACTAGTCGTTGGTTCAGACTAGATGTTAGCTCAGGCTAGTCGTTGGTTCAGACTAGCTGTTAGCTCAGGCTAGTCGTTGGTTCAGACTAGTTGTTAGCTCAGGCTAGTCGTTGGTTCAGACTAGATGTTAGCTCAGGCTAGCCGTTGGTTCAGACTAGCTGTTAGCTCAGACTAGCCATTGGTTCAGACTAGCTGTTAGCTCATACTAGCCGTTGGTTCAGACTAGCTGTTAGATCAGACTAGCCGTTGGTTCAGACTAGCTGTTAGCTCAGACTAGCCGTTGGGTCAGACTCGCTGTTATCTCAGACTAGCCGTAGACTAGCTGTTAGCTCAGACTAGCCATTGGCTCAGACTAGCTGTTAGATCAGACTAGCTGTTGGTTCATACTAGCTATTAGCTCAGGCTATTCGTTGGTTCAGACTAGCTGTTAGCTCAGACTAGCCGTGGGTTCAGACTAGCTGTTAGTTCAGACTAGCCGTTGGTTCAGACTAGCAGTTAGCTCATACTAGCCGTTGGTTCAGACAAGCTGTTATCTCAGACTAGCTGTTGGTTCAGACAAGCTGTTAGCTCAGACTAGCCGTTGGTTCAGACTAGCTGTTAGCTCATACTAGCCGTTGGTTCAGACTAGCTGTTAGCTCATACTAGCCGTTGGTTCAGACTAGCTGTTAGCTCATACTAGCCGTTGGTTCAGACTAGCTGTTAGCTCAGACTAGCCGTTGGTTCAGACTAGCAGTTAGCTCAGACTAGCCGTTGGCTCAGACTAGCAGCTAGCTGTTGGTTCAGACAAGCTATTAGCTCAGGCTAGTCGTTGGTTCAGACTAGTTGTTAGATCAGACTAGCCGTTGGTTCAGACTAGCTGTTAGATCAGACTAGCCGTTGGTTCAGACTAGCTGTTAGCTCAGACTAGCCGTTGGTTCAGACTAGCTGTTAGCTCAGACTAGCCGTTGGTTCAGACTAGCTGTTAGCTCAGACTAGCCGTTGGTTCAGACTAGCTGTTAGCTCAGACTAGCCGTTGGTTCAGACTAGCTGTTAGATCAGACTAGCCGTTGGTTCAGACTAGCTGTTAGCTCAGACTAGCCGTTGGGTCAGACTAGCTGTTATCTCAGACTAGCCGTAGACTAGCTGTTAGCTCAGACTAGCCATTGGCTCAGACTAGCTGTTAGCTCATACTAGCCGTTGGTTCAGACTAGCTGTTAGCTCAGACTAGCCGTTGGTTCAGACTAGCTGTTAGCTCAGACTAGCCGTTGGTTCAGACTAGCTGTTAGCTCAGCCTAGTCGTTGGTTCAGACAAGTTTTTAGCTCAGACTAGTCGTTGGTTCAGACTAGATGTTAGCTCAGGCTAGCCGTTGGTTCAGACTAGCTGTTAGATCAGACTAGCCGTTGGTTCAGACTAGCTGTTAGCTCAGACTAGCCGTTGGTTCAGACTAGCTGTTAGCTCATACTAGCCGTTGGCTCAGACTAGCAGCTAGCTGTTGGTTCAGACAAGCTATTAGCTCAGGCTAGTCGTTGGTTCAGACTAGGTGTTAGCTCAGACTAGCCGTTGGTTCAGACTAGCTGTTAGATCAGACTAGCCGTTGGTTCAGACTAGCTGTTAGCTCAGACTAGCCGTTGGTTCAGACTAGCTGTTAGATCAGACTAGCCGTTGGGTCAGACTAGCTGTTAGCTCAGACTAGCCGTAGACTAGCTGTTAGCTCAGACTAGCCGTTGGTTCAGACTAGCTGTTAGCTCAGACTAGCCGTTGGTTCAGACTAGCTGTTAGCTCAGACTAGCCGTTGGTTCAGACTAGCTGTTAGATCAGACTAGCCGTTGGTTCAGACTAGCTGTTAGCTCAGACTAGCCGTTGGTTCAGACTAGCTGTTAGCTCATACTAGCCGTTGGTTCAGACTAGCTGTTAGCTCATACTAGCCGTTGGTTCAGACTAGCTGTTAGCTCAGACTAGCCGTTGGTTCAGACTAGCTGTTAGCTCAGACTAGCCGTTGGTTCAGACTAGCTGTTAGCTCAGACTAGCCGTTGGTTCAGACTAGCCGTTGGTTCAGAATAGCTGTTAGCTCATCAGTCCTAAAATATGTAAACTCTATTTCTCTAAACAGAGGCCATTCAGTATGTAATCTACAATAACAGCTTTTACACAGAAACACACTGAATGGATGAAATGCATCTTTAATTTATTTATTTTTTATTATAAACTAAACTTTCTGATATTTGAACAGTGGGTGAGTCCCTTCCAGCTCACTGAGAAGCATAAAGAGGACGTGGTGAAACTTACGGTGCCTGGAAGAGATAAACCCTCCAGTCAGCGGTCCGCAGATAGAACACGTTGGGTCTCTTGCTGTAGTCTGAAGCCTTCATCGCCAGAGAATGGTGGATGGACACGGCGTTCTTCAGGTCCTCATCAGAGAGCTGCTTATCAGGCCTATACTCCCCCTGAAATCAATGATTGTCCCAACACTTAGAAGAATGTCTTTGTTGAGACAAGTGCTGAAGCTGAAAGAATTCTGCTTAAAATAATTAATGCAGGGGTTCAAAATCACACAAAAACCATCAAGTTTAACTTTATGAAGGTAGATGGAGAGAAGAAGTCATTTTGATGTAGAAACAACTTTCACCTCAGCAGAGGAGGAACTTTTAGTTCTGATGGATTTGAACTAAAAACACAGTATTCTGATTAGATAGATTTTTGTGTTACTGATGTTTTTTTTGGGAGACTGCAGCATTTTGTCTTACAAAAACCTAAAATTCACCTTCTGTTTATCAATCTGCTGCTGGTGTGAAACAAACAGGATGTTTGCAGTCAACCATCAGGCTGTAGAATGAATATAAAACAGGCTGAAATGCTTCCCTTTGAGCCTTTTACAACATTTATTAGAACAAGAAAACACGTTTTATGTATGTTGTTAAAACAAAGTGACAATCTTACTTTTTGCAGATAAAGAATTAGCCCTTTGAGGATGGCATAGAAAGTCTTCCACCCTCTCTTTCCTCTCGGTGCTGCGAGGAGAAGAAAACATAAATACACATTAAAAACACATAAAATCATCATATGGGAGAGTCAAGCTTATAAACTGTAGCTGGCTGTTGCTGCTTAATGAGCTGAAGTTGCCTGTGAATCACTCTCCTCCCCAACCTTGACCTGAAGAGGTGGCTCTCCAGTGTTCCATGTTTAAATATTGTTTACCCCTAACCCTAAACATGACTCTTGTGATGACTGAGTGTAAATAGAGGTAGTAAATAGAGGTGGAAACTGTTGTAGACATGTTCTGAGTTTGTTAATAAAGCTATCTGAGATGGTTGTTGTTGGATGTATCAGAGATGGACGAGGGAACGTCTTTGTCAAGAATGGCATTCCACTGATCATTTCACCTGCTAATGCTGCCTAACTGCTGATGAACAGTAAGATTAGGGTTAGAGGTTCGCTCCGGGTTAAGTTAGAGTTATTGCTTCGGTTACGGTTTTGGTACGTTTAGGATTAGGATTCAGGTTCTGGGTTAAGTTAGGGTTCTGGGCAGGGAGTTTGGGGGTGGCTTGAATGTTCTTCCACTAACCCATGTGAAGAGCCTTCAAATAGCGAAGTACAAATACTTCACTACCTTACTCAAGTAGCAATTTTAGTTATTTATACTTCACTGGAGTCATTCTTTTTCAGACCACTTTTTACTTCTACCTCATTACATTTTCACACAAATATCTGTACTTTCTACTCACTATTTTTTCAAAATAGTCTCGTTACTCCTATTTTATCTCGGCTTGTTTTTATTCCAGGTTCTCATCGTTCAAAAGCAAAGGCTTGATTGTGATTGGATGAGACCTACCATTCTTACCATTCTGACACCCTATTGGTTTCCTTTCGGGTTTTCTTTTGCTGAAAATCCCTTGACCTGCCTTTACCTTTTAGGTGTGTGCTGACCCTACCTTTGTTTTGCAAACACACCAATTACAGGTGCACACTGGCACATTTACATTTATACTCAAACTAACGGCTCAAGGCTTTAGAATTTCTTGAAAAAACTCAAAAACTCAAATCCTGCCTGACCAGACAGC
>SSNR01000008.1:594697-664262 GCA_006937965.1 Callopanchax toddi | reverse complement strand
CCCCCCCCCCCCCCCCCAAAAAAAAAAAAAGAACAAAGGGTACTTGGTGTCAACTGGAAAAGTTTTTATGTTACACCCAGAGATTTGGGCTCCCATAGATAAGCTAATGGATTTAGTAAATAAATTTGTGTGAGTGTTCAAAAGGAATTGGTATATTTGCAAAGCAAAGGCAGGAAGGGTTACTACAAGATGGTAATTTCAAACCAAGATTGTTGACATTTAAAAACTGCTGAGGTGGTACATTTAATATAAATTTTAAAAAAATTCCCGTGAGTTAAAAAAATCAAACTGAGTAAAATAATTCAATTAACAAGGGCTAAAGTATAAAGTGCACTGTAGGCCCTGTGGTGTGTCCTAAACTTATGTCATTAATGGCATTTTTTCTCTCAGTATACTTCTACTTTTATACTTTAAGTAGTTTTGAAACTGGTACTTTTGTACTTTTACTTGAGTAAAATGCTTCAGTTGATACTCCCACTTCTACAAAAGTCATTTTAAAGCCTAGTATCTATACTTCTGCTTGAGTAGTGAATGTGAGTACTTTTGAAGGCTCTGCCCGTGTGTGCTGGCTGTCAATGCTGTACATACATCACAAGATGCTTTACAATCAGAAATACAGAGAGAACTGACATTACAGTAAAAACAGTCAAAAAAGAAGTAGAGGCCTCAACCAAGAACCTGGTGGGACACCATAAGCGAGAGAGGTGGAGGAGGACCTGTAGAAAACACGAGGAGAAGCCCTCCAGCACAGATCCTGATAGGACTAGTCTCAGCCTATCGAGTTCATGTGATGGTCAACGGTAGTGAAAGCTGCATTCAGGTCCAGCAGAACCAGATCAGAACAGTCTCCTGCATCACTTCTAGTAGGAACGTCGCTGGAGACTCCAAGAAGAGCTGTATCAGCGAAACGAGCGCTACGGAAAGCGGACTGAAAACTATCAGAGATGATTTGTTTGTCCAGAGCTGCTGTGAGCCGTTTAGCCAGTAAACAGCAGAATTTAACACAGGAAGTGATTTGGTTCGAACAGGATGGTAATGATCATTAGTTAAAGAATCAGCTTCATTACCGGCAGTACTCACATTTAGATAATGAGAACTAACACAATGGTGAACAGGAGATGGAGGCACACAAACAGTCAAGATGAAGGTTGTTATCCTAGGGTTATTATACCCACCAGACATTAATAAAGCTGAAATGTTTAAATAGGTCAGAGTGATAAAGAGAGCGTCACAGCTTTAATTTCATCGCTGCTAAAAGAACAAACATAAACTGTTATAGAAGACTTTATGGGACTCATACTTCTCTTCCCATCTGAGTCAGCGTGGACTTTGCGGACCAAGAATCCGTTCTTGTACAGCAGCGTTCCTGTGGGCTTCATCCCATCTGATAGCAGCTTCCCGCTGCTGCCCTCCCTCTTCATCGATCTGGAGCCATCAGAGTCACACAGGCTGTCCCCAAGCTCCGAAAACGACTTCCGCAGCTCTTCCTCATCGCTATGGAAACAAAACAAAAAAAACCCAGATTCCCTTTGTGATGAACACTTACGTGTCATGTCTCATTAGCAACATGGATAAACACATCATCATTTATCTTGTCTGTTTGCTGTGCGTTCTGTTATCGTTGCACAAACAGCACAGGACTCGAGGTCCTGCAGAGAATTCACACAAGTCGAATCACCGACTGCTGCTGGGGCTTTAGCAGAACTTCGCCTCTTCAACACACAGCACAAAGTTTCACCGGAGGAAAAGAGAGAGAATGGAGTCATCTTCAAAGATTTAATTGTGTGTTTTCCCTCTCCTCTCCAGAGAACTACATTCGCTCTGCAGGATCAAACTAGAAAAAAGTGACACCATCTATCCTGTTCCAGCTTTGAGGTGAGAAACAAGGAGCATCTTTGCCCAGAGGACCCAACGCCCTCACATCCACCAACACGTCTCTGTTAGCCTTCACCTGGAGCTGGAGGACAGGATGCAACAAAACATTTAGAAAGGGTTCAAGCTTCCAGCTAAACCCCAGGAGTTTCTGTACTCCAGTAACTTCTGTTAACCTCCAATCTGAATTATATCTATTAAGGTAATAAATTATGGGGATATATCAATGCAGATAGGAATCAAACATTCCTAAAAGTTTATTAAAAAGCCCAAAACTAAATTATTAACAGCAAAAATTGTATTTCATTACTGGCAAAAAGGTAAAACTCTGCAGTGTTCCAATACAGGAGACGAGATACAGATTTCTAAAACGCTAGGATGACAGACAGATCATCCTAACGATGAATAATCCCTTTCTCTTTCAGGTAATCTTTTTACACCGACTTCCAAGCATCTTATTAACAGGATTGGTCTCATTAGCAGACGCTTTAGGCAACAACACCAAGCGCTTCTGCAGCTTCTCAGCAAGGGAACGCAGCAACTTCACTTGTTACCTCACCAGGTGTCACCCATGCAAAAGTTCAGCCTGAAAATAGAAAATGGCTGGATGCTCCTCTCGAGACCACGCTATGAGTAACCAACAGAACAGAACAGCATTTAACCCCATGTAGAAGAGAGAGAGAGGGGGGCAGCGACAGAGAAGGCTGTTGCCTGGCAACAGCCGGCCTTTCCTCAATCCATCGGTCTCCACGCAGACACAAAGGGAGAGAGGATGGAGACGTGACAGCAGAGAGGAAGGGAAAACAAATCTTATCATTCTCAGATGACAGAAAACTATCACTGTAAGAAGGATGGAAAGGAAAAGACAGGAAAGCAAAAAGAGAAAATGTGATGGGAGCTCAGGAAACAAAAAGTAAATTATCCACGGTGGAATGAAACATAGAAAGAAATGGAAAATCTGAGGAAATTTACAAAAAAGTAGAACTGCAGGCAGTTATGAAAAGGGTCCAAGCTTCCCTCATTGAACACCGTCATCAATGCATCTGTCCCTCTCTGTTTTGCCCTCTGCCAAGTCGCCTTTCTATGATCCATAATGGTCAAAAACAAAGAAGAAAAGCTGTAAATAGGAGCAGGGAATCATCATTTGTTTCCCCAAGCTCTTAAGACACTCCTGATGTTTTAACTCAATAAAGCTATTTGACTTTTGAGGCTGTTAGGCAGCAGCAGTGGATGATGATCAGATAGGGCTGTTAGCTGGTGGGGGCTGGTTTGTTGATTTAGTGGATGAGGGGTTAAGTTAGACGAGATGTGAGCTGTAAATAGGGAGGGGGTGATCAGGGTAGTTTCAACAGAGATGCTGAGGCAGGGACAAGGTTTTACACTTTTTCTGACAATGTGAAATAAATAATCCATTTTAAAACATACCGAAATCGTAATGAAAACTAAGAGTCTTTTTCTGACTGACGAAATCAAAAGGTGTTGTGATTTATGATTTAGGAGCTAAATGTTAAAGGCACACTAGGCAGTTTTTGGCTTGTTTTTAGCACCCCCTAGTGTCCGATTAAAATCACAGTCATAAAAACAAACTGTGACCTCCTCCTGCTGTGCTCCTGTGTTTTCAATCATCAAATAAAGGTTTTATTTGGAGGCTCCACCATGATGAACACAATACAATAGATCTCTTAGCTCCTATCTATGATGTCTGTGTCTTCAGCTCGTCTGTCCTGAGCAGGTTCTGAGGTGGAAACATGGATTGCCGTAAAGCGTTACTGCGTCTCGTGAGATACGTGACTTTGTGATCTGGACAGATCTCTAATAACAGAGAATATTCTTCTAATAATTTTGATATTTCCTTGTTAGTAATATACTTTTCTTTCAAAAATCATAATAAAAACTATCATACACGAGTTGTATGACGAAGCCCTTAGTTATTCACGCATAAGCTATTTTTGTTTTTTGTGAATGAAGCTGTTCGTCATGTTTTAGGGACCAAAGAGCAGATACAGCTTTTATAAAGCTGACAGGAGAAAAGGATCACCTCTTCACTGGTGCTAAGAATCCGTCCACTGTGGCCTGGAGGTACAAGAATAAATCCATTTACACATGACCTCAATGGACTAGAGCTCCTCTTCTGTTCTGCTGTAAAAACGACAGTGTAACATTCAGGGATCAACACCATGTTTTTCCTTTTCACTTATTTTCTGTGTATGTTATTAGAACAGTTCTGGAGAAGCTAGCCCTGCAATAATAAAGAAAAAAAATATATATATTGAGTTATATAATATTTAACTGAATATAAATTTCAATTTCCCGAAAGAAATCAAAGTTTTTTACAAAAATAATAATAATATTGTACAGTTATTTAGAGTTGATGCAGGATTAACCGACTGACTTCTTCCTGGACTATTTCTTTAAACTTTAAACGCATTATTTCATTTTTTATAAGAGATCAACGTATTATTATTATGATAATTTCCCTAAAGTTAAATATTCAAATGCTCAGTGAAAACACTCCAATACTAGTTTGTCAAAACTCAAAAAATAAAATAGCCTGTTTTCAACATTTTTACACACTTTATGCACACAAAGAAGTTTTAAGATCAAATTTATAGTGGAAAATGTTTTATCTGTATTCTGAATTTAAAATATATTTAGTGAATATTTAGTGAACACTTGACCACCAGTCACTCAGTTGCTAGAATAATCCATGAAACTAGCTTAAGTTAACATGAAAGTCCTGAAAGCTTGTAGACTAAACAAAATGACTTTACCTGGATATAATTATCTCAGCCTTAGGTACAAAACATGCTGGTGACGGCAGAAAAACAGCTGTAGCTCCTCCAGGATAAGATAGCCTGACTCTGGTAACTTTGGCTCTTAGCGTGACTGTTAGCCTAACTTTATTAGCCTGATTCTGTCCCTGTTAGCCTGACTCAGTTAGCCTAACTCTGTTAGCCTGACTCTAGTAGCTCTGACTCTGTTAGCCTGACTCTAGTAGCTCTGACTCTGTTAGCCTGACTCTAGTAGCTCTGACTCTGTTAGCCTGACTCAGTTTGCCTAATTCTGGTAGACTATGTTAGCCTGACTCCATTAGCCTAACTCTGGTAGCTCTGACTCCGTTAGCCTGACTCTGACCCTGTTAGCCTGACTGTTAGCCTAACTTCATTAGCCTGACTCTGACCCTGTTAGCCTAACTCTGGTAGCTCTGACTCAGTTAGCCTAACTCTGGTAGCTCTGACTCAGTTAGCCTAACTCTAGTAGCTCTGACTCTGTTAGCCTAACTCTAGTAGCTCTGACTCTGTTAGCCTAACTCTAGTAGCTCTGACTCTGTTAGCCTAACTCTGGTAGCTCTGACTCCGTTAGCCTGACTCTGACCCTGTTAGCCTGACTCAGTTAGCCTAACTCTGGTAGCTCTGACTCTATTAGCCTGACAGACTTTGACTCTGTTAGCTTCAGACCGTCAGCCTGACTTTATTGGGTACATGGTGTGGCGCAGAACTGTGTTGCCTAGCAGATCACAGGTTCTAATCCCGGCTGCGGCCTTTCTGCGTGGAGTTAGCATGTTCGCCCCATGCATGTGTGGGTTTCCTCTGGGTACTCCAGGTTTCCAGGCTTTTAGATTTTCTTGTCGACCGATCACAGCGTGTCCGGGTGAATGGTTCCATGTCTTATGAGGCTTTTTCCTCCACGGATTCTCCTCAGGGTTGCGTTCTCTCTCCTTTACTGTATATCTTGTACACCAATGACTGCCAGAGTCATCACACAGGACGACAATTCTAAAGTTTGCAGATGACACAGTTATTGTCAGCCTGTTGAAGGGGGAGGACGACTCACCGGGTCAGGTGGTGGAAGACTTTGTCGAGTGGTGTGACAATTCCTACCTAAAACTAAATGTCACTAAAACTAAAGATCTGTGTGTAGATTTTAGAAAGAAGTCCAGTCCACCACCTGCGGTTATCATTAAAGGAGAACCGGTGGAGCGTGTTCAGCACTATAAGTACCTGGGTGTTGTCATTGACCAGAACCTGGCATTCAGAGAAAACTCAGATAAGGTCATCAAAAAAGCAAATCAAAGGCTGTACTTCCTCCGCAAATTACTGGTAAATCAATTTGAAGTGTGCAAGAAACTGATGACCATGTTCTATTGTTCTATGATTGAATCTGTCCTGACATTCGCTTTCATCACTTGGTTTGGGAACCTATCTGAAGGAGAAAAAAACAGGATGAAACAAATAGTAAAGGTGGCCGGTAAAATTATGGGTATCAAATTACCTGATTTGACACAGACATTCTTAAAGAGAGTCTCACAGAGGGCTAAGGTCATCCTCCACTCCCCTCATCATCCACTGCAGGGAGAGTTTGAGCTCCTCCCATCAGGAAAAAGGTAGCGTCAGCCCAAAGCGAGGACCAACAGATGGAAACACTCCTTTATAACTCAGGCCATCATTCAACTGAACTTAAAACGGGAGTAGGTTCGATTGTTTTAGGTCTTTTAGTCTGATTGTTTTAATTTGATTTTTAGTGATTTGTGATTATATTTGCTTTTAACCCGGTATTTTTATTTATTTATGTTTTTATTTTTTAAATGTTTTTAAATGCTTTTACTGTTTTTTGCTAATTGTGTCTGGGATTGTGTTTCATGTTCACCTGTCTGCAAGATGAATTTCCCTACGGGGACTTCTATAATAAAGTGAAGTGAAGTGAAGTTTCCCCCCACAGATCATAATATGCCTAATAGATTAATTGTACATCACTTTGGATAAAAGCGTCTGCTATGTGACTAAACATAGACATAAGCTTTATCTCTGTTACCCTGACTCGCATATCTCACCCTGAATCTGGACCTAAACTGATCTGGATCTGTTGCTTTGTTCGGGTCTTGGAGATGACTTCTTGTGAAATGGTGCTTTATAAATAAACTGAACTGCGTAAACTGATTTTATTCCATCCACCAGCATCAGGACTCCGTAGCGTCTCCATCAGCATCAGGACTCTGTAATGTCTCCATCAGAGCTCGGCTGCCCGTCCTCTGCCCCCCACCCCCGCTCCTGAACCAGGAAGCCAGCGTTTGTCTGCGTGAACAACATGTGGGTGAATCCAGATGCACTGCTGACAGCAGCCATGTGTGTTTCTGTGTGTGGGTGTGAAATAACATCCATCGCTTTGAGTGTGAGCACAAAGAAAGCATCCGTAGAAAACAAACCTGTAACCTGTACCAGACCTCAGGTAGGGTTTGTGTTCATCTACAGTATCACACCTCAATCACACGGCTTGATATTCAAACCACAAGCTGGAAGGAAGTCAATAAATGGATACGGGACACAACCTATAAATAGAGCTGAACCATAACTGTGAAAACACAGAAATCATTCTGCACAAAAAGAGCAACAGACTCTCATCTGTCACTGGCTGTCAGTCAGTAGGTTTAAAAAAGGTTTTCTGTGTGATGAAATATGCATTAAGATGAGAGCAGGGAGGAGACGTGGTGGCACAAAGAGCTTTTACTCCATTTTCATAATCTGCTACTCTGCTGTGGGCTGCATCTCTCTGTGCCTGCTTTTGTTTGGAGGTGGATTCCCCGTCTCCTGATACTGTTTGTGTCTAAAACCCTTCCATCCCCTTGAGGCCTGTTATGCGTTTTCAGTTTAAATGTCTGTCCATGTGTCAGCGGAGATGTTTGAATTGGAGCTCCTTGAATCTGCTCGTCTGACCACTTTTTTTTCAGCAGCTTCAGAAATGCTGCGCTGCTGCTGAGGCTATTTCTGGAGAAGTAGTGGGAGGTTGTGGTCACACCTTTGTGCAGGATGCAGGTGAAGAGCCTTTTGAAATGGAGTTACTCATACTGTGTGTTGTCTTTGGAAGCAGCCTTTCTACAGACGTGTTTTAGAGCGTGTGTTTTTATGTTCAGCTCTTTATCTGCTGTCGTGTGTTTGCTGCAGCGAGAAACACAGAGAGGAAGGAGCAATGCGGTAGCTATGGAGTCGTATCCATGGTGCCGTCACCATGGCAACAAAGCTAGGAAAGCTAGTGACTTAATTGGCATCTCTGAGGAGCTCTGAAGCTGTGATCCAGAATAGAAACCCTTGGCAAATTGATGCCTCGTTCACAGGCCGAACAACAAGAACGTCATCATTAGGATGCAAACATTCCTCACTGGGAGGAAAATGAAATAAATAAAAAAAACACTGAAGTAAAGAACAGAGCAGCGTGATGAGAACGTAAACAGGAAGTTGTTTCAGATACTCACAGCGTCCACTGGAGCTTCTGGGTTTTGATGGAGTTGTAGAGCGCCTGCAGAGGAAAACAACAACAACAATCAGATCAACTCATTCAAAACAAAAAACTCAGAAAAGGAAAAGAAAAGATGAACTCAGAAAAACTAACAAACTCAGAAAACAAAGCAAAAAATGTACCAGGTAGAAATCACTGTCGACTACTCTGACATTAGTCTGGTTTTATTATTGTTTTGTTTTTATTATTGTTTGTAGCTGCTAAAACGAGAAGGGTCTAGATTTGTTTCTTTAGACGTGGGTGAATTACAGCGTTCATAAAGTAGACAGGGACTTGACCAGAAACCAGTGAAGCATCGATTATTGTGAGCACACTGGAAATGAAAAACATTTTAAACAAAGATGAAGGTAAAATGTGGAGAAGACAGGCAGGATTTTCTTTGCTCCTCGACACCAAGTTAGAAAACTATTCAGCCCTCGTGTCTCTGACTACAGAATAAAAAGAGGTCAGGAGATCCTTTAGATGGAGCAGATGAACATGAACGCTTCATTCTGTGAAGACGTCATTAGTCCAGGGAGTAGAGTTTTACACAGGAACTGATTTGGTTCTAACACAACAGATATTGTCCAGAATGGAGAGCTAATGAACTTTAAAGAGATTAGTTAAAGAATCAGCATCATTACCAGGAGATAATAGTAGATTAAAGCAGTCTCACATTTAGAAACCAGGAGCTAACCAAATGATGAACAGGAGGAGGAGACAGAGCAGACAAGCTGAAGAAAACTCAGCGATGACCAGAAATATGAATGTTCTCAGAACAAACACTGTTATTATTCAAATCTAAGGTAGAAACAAGGTGTGTGAGGCAGGGGCGCTGTAAAGGGGGGAAGGTTAGGATGATTCTAAGGGCCCACGAATGCCAGGGGGCCCAAAAATGTTTCTAATCCCTTTGGACGAGCCGCCACTGGGCCCAAATTGATATTTTTTCATGGGGCCCAACATCCCTGGCAGCGTCCCTGGGAGCCAGATGCATGCTGGGTAATAGTAAAAGAGTCCACTGGGTCGAATCTCTTAGAGGAAACTAAAAGGAGAAAATAAAGTTTGGGAAGGAAGTGAAACATGCAATTTCTGATCCACAAGCAGCAATTTGAATATGACTTTAAATGTAGGAAATGTGAACAAATGAAAATAGGACCTCCTTTAACTGCAGGTAGAGGAGGAGCTGTGTTCTGAAGAACATATGAACCAGTGGCGGATCTAGAAAAAAATTAGAGGGGGGGCCAGCTGCTTTTTTAAAGGGGTACATTCTAAAACACTAAGCACTTAACATTAGGGGTGGGAATCTTCAGGGTCCTCACGATTCGATTCGATTACGATTCAGAGAGCTGCGATGCGATTATAAAATATTATTGATGAAAGATGTATTGTTCTTCCCCCTCACCTTCCTGCCATGTGACTATGAGGTACTATTGAAGCATTTGTAATAACCCAACATGATTTTACTTCCATTATCTTTAATTATTTAATAATAATTTAATTATTAAAACATAGCAGTGTTTAAATGTGTAAATATAAGTTTAAATACAGTCCCTCCAGGAAGTTGTGTGGTTTTTGTGTTTTTCATCCTAAAATGACTGATTTGCGAAACTTTTTTCAAAAGTTGTGGTCAAAGTTGCAGTTTTTTTCAAGCATTTTTTGTTTAAGGTTTTATTTTGTTTATATGCACACACTGTATGTGCCGTTTCATCGTAATATAAAGACTACAAGATGCTGTAATCTCCATGACAACAGAACTGACTGTCTCAGCATCACTCAGGTGTTACAGCGTGAGCGACTCGTTTTACTTTTAGACGTTCACCTCAAAGGTTCACTGGTTCAGCAGGAAGAGGATCCTCGTGATCGCTCACTGGATACACACATCACGTGGTTGTTCGCATGTTTAAAAAAACGACGTTCAAAGGATTTCACGTTAGTTCACGCTGACGCCCCGGTCCTATTTTCTCACGTAATGGCAAAACCGCCGACTCGGCACAGTTTAGGACACAGATCAGTTCTTTTTAAACAGTTTCTCACATTGACCGAATACGGACTTTAAACAGAACTCACCTCGTCTCTTTAACCACACGTATCAGACCCCACAGCCGCGGACCCTCTGCTCCTCTCTGTTCAGCCAAGCGAATATTTTCATGTATAATCCATCACATGATGTTTGGTTCAGAACAGCTTCTACCACTCTTGTGTAATCGCTACTTTGGGAAATTGACTCGCTCGTATTTTAGCCGTAATATATTATAGAATCTGCCCGGTGCGTTTAGCGGCTCGACTCAAAAGCAGGAAGTAAACACAGCTCGAGGCAACGGGGATTGGTCAAAACTTTTTCAAATGGCGGTGATTGGTCAAAAAAGAAGGTGACGCACGACAAACGCCAAGATGATTGGTCAGATTTGGGAGAAAGTTGGTGAAATTCCAAGGCCGCAAACATTAATAATAGAATCGAATTTTTATATTTTTCAATTGATTGATAATCGTTCCTGTCTGCATCTTGATGCATCGGAAAAACGAGTTTATCTCCCACCCCTACTTAACATGGGGCCACATGGGGGACAAGCTTGTTGTCAGGGGGGCACGGGCCCCCCTGGCCCCCCCCCTAGATCCGCCCCTGATATGAACAGAAAAACAACAACCTGAGAACTCAAATCATCTTCCTTCAGTTCAGTTTAGGCTAGTTCTACTAAGCTAAGTCTAAAGGTTTTATCGCAGGTTAATGAAGCTGTGGTTGGGTTGGCTGATCCACCAAAGATCAACCAATAAAAACAGAAACCCCATCAAAATATTGGATTATTCTTTTTCAGTTGTTAATAGGCTTTATGCACAGAGTACTTAGTAGAACTTCCGGTTTAAAATTACCTCGCGGGACCATTTCCGGTTCCATTTGAAACGTGAAGATTTCCAGAGTTAGAGTGCATTTCCAGCTAAAGATATTGTTTATAATCAAAACGAGTAATAGTATAGTATAGTACAGTATGATATATATATTATAGCACTAAGAAATGAAGCCATCATATAAGTATCAGCGGACGGGAAGCCTTGACAGCTGAACACTGCTGTGCTCCGTTGTGTACCGCATCAGCTGAATATAATTCATCAGTCCGTTTCCACACATTTCCACTGAATAAATAACTACAAAAAGGAAGGATTGTGAACTTAAGAAGAGAAAACGCGATCATTTCTAACCACACCGTGTCTGCAGTCCACACTTTACAGCACAGTAGTCAAAGAGCCGAGTGGACGAGGCTAAAGGAGGAGGCTAACGGAGGAGGCTAACGGAGGAGGCTAATGGAGGAGGCGCGGCGCCGTTCGTGTGTTATTTCACTGGAACAACTATTCTTTTGGTGAATGAAGACTTGGTGTTTGATAACGTACAGCTAGACCAGAGAAAGTTGAAAGTTGGGAAGCAGCTGGAGCCCACGATCACGGCTATATAGATTTGTCTCACTGTTTTTTGATGATGGAAGCTACGAGCTAACGCTGTTAGCTTACCTTCAATTTCATGAATAAAGCTGGTTATATACAGCTTAAAGTCCTTCACCCGCTTGCTCACAGATGTCTCTGTGTGTTTTTCAAAAATCCGGTGGACATCGTTTACCGTGATGCGCGGCAGGTCTTGAAGAAAACGGGTAAAAAAAATCCATTTTGTCCAGTTTGTGTGGGAACAGCGTTGAACCGGAAGGGAGCGGCAGCCTCTATCGCAACCAGGAAGTGACCGTGCATAAACCCCATTAGCTAAAACACGACAGCTTCTTTTGAGCCGAGAAGATGATTTTTTAAAGTAGTCGGACGAGCGGACTAAATGTTTTGAAGGCATTGTCCAGGTGATGAAATCAATCACTTGCAGAGTTTCATCCAGTAATGACTTCATAAATACAAAGTGTTTCTCCTGCAGGTTGGAGAGGGCGCTCCCTCCAGGCTGGTTGTAGAGGAACACTTATTTAAAAAATAAGATGACAGGTTTCTTGTCCTGTTCTGTGCAGAGTCTGCTGAAAAAGACTGACTAAAGTTTTAGTTTGACACCAAATTCAGCTTCAGTTGAACAAAGTCTTTTCTGAAGGTTTCAGACGTCTTTACATGTTTTTTAAATCCTAAATGCTGAAAGCCCGATAAAACCACCTGATTTATATTATTAAATGTTTAATCAGATAATGACTCAGATTTATTAAATCTGATAATAAATCTGATAAAAAAAGAAAATAAATCTGATTTTAAAGAAGATAAAACATCAGATATTTAGTCAGATATCAATCAGATGATAAAACATTAAATCTATATAAATTAGGTAATAAATCAGACAATTATATTAATTCAGACAATTAATCAGTTATTCAAATTTTAAAACCTGATATCAATTAAGTTAGAGATAATAAATCAGATAAATATAATTAATCAATTAGTAAATCTGTAATTAAATCAAATAATAATTTAGATACTAAATCACAATATCAGATATCAGATAATAAATCTGACATCAATAAGATATTAAATAAGAATATTAATCAGATTAAATATTAATTTATATATTAAAGATATTAAAAGCAGATAATCACAATAAATCAGATCAACTCAGATAATAAAACAGAAAATGAATCAGATATAGAATCAAAAATTGAAACTCAATTGGATCAATCAATATAAACTAAATAATAAATCAGATGATAAATCCAGTATTAAATCAGATATTGAATAAAAAATAAATAAAAATATTCGGATAAAAATTATATTGAATGAGATCATAAGTTATAGGAATAAATATTAAATTTGATATAAGATAATACATCAGATAAAATATCAGAAAGATAATAAATACAATAATAATCAATCAGATAATAAATCAGATTAAATCAGATATCAAGATGAAAATCAACAAATAAATTATATTAAATGAGAGAATTCAGATTATGAATCAGATCAATAATCAGATTTTTTACCTATTAAATCAGAAAATGATGTAGATAAATTAAATACATATATTGATTCAGCTACTGAAACATATATTCAATCAGATAATAGATCGGGTAATCGTTGAAAAAGATCATTTTAAAAATCTGATAAATTAGATTACATGAGATAATAAATCAGAAAATGAAACAGATGATTATTCAAGTGATTTAGAAAATAAATCAGATTATACATAAATATATCAGGTAACAGAGGTGGGTAGTAACCAGTTACATTTACTCAGTTACATTTACTTGAGTAACTTTTTGAAAAAATTTTACTTTATGAGTGGTTTTACTTCACCGTACTTTTTACTCTTACTTGAGTATTATTTTTGTTAAGTATCACTACTCCTACTTGAGTAAAATCTCTGAATCCTCTACTTACTGCGAGTAACTTTAAAGGAAAAACAAACATGTTTTAACAAAAATACACCAAACACAGATACAGTTTATTAAAGGAGACCACATATTTGTGTACCACCAGCTTTGTTTTCCTACTCTCATTTTCTATAGCTAGCTATCTTTATCTAGCTTGCACAAAAGCTAGACATAGCCAGCTAGTTAAAGTAGCTAAATAGATGGCTACCTAGCTAGTTTTATAGTCGCAGTTCTACTAAGTTTTGGCAATATATATTTTTAAATACTTTGAAAAGTGTTTCTTCTGCTTAAAATTTGCTGTTTTGATATCAGGTTATGTATTTGTATCAGTGTTTTTCATTTTAGCCTTTAAGATACTAGAATTTCCCCCAAACTTTATATTTTTGTCTGTCTGATGACATCATTTTTAAAAAATCTGATGGATGTTACTCAGTACTCAAGTAGACTTTTTACCAATTACTTTTTTACTCAAGTATTTTTTTTGGGACAGCAACTTTTTACTTTTACTTGAGTAAACATATGTTGAAGTAGTGCTACTCTTACTTGAGTACATTTTTGGGGTACTCTACCCACCTCTTAATACATCATGAATTAAATCAGAATGAATCATCAATTTTATATTAAATCAGATGATAAATCAGATATTAAATGATATCAAACCTGATATTGAATCAGATCTAATCAGATAATATCAGATATTGACTCTGATATTATCAGATAATAAATCAGATAAAAGGAGAGCCTAATTACTGCTGATGATTTAGGATCAGGGCAGACAGAAATCAACACCCTTCAGTGGCTACATAAGGATCAGGACAGGTTTCTGTACCTTCCTCCTCTTCCTGGCCTGAGGGTGGTTCTGCCCATCCTGAGCTTTTCCCAGCAGGTCTGGGAACACCAGAGGTTTGAGAGAACGTGAGCGAGGTGTTCTGGGATATCTGAACGGGTCCATCATCCGGAAGTCCCTCCCGTAGCGCACGGTGCAGAGGGAACGCGAGCGCAGACGCCCCGCCGAGTGCAGGCTGTTGACACCGATCATGTTCGGAGAGCAGCGCTTACACAGCTGAGCCCACAGATCAGCGATGGTTCAGCCTTGATGTGTTTCACCACGAAACCTGTTAAAGACGTCTGGACGGAGAGGCTGGTGGGCTGGAGGTACAGAGAACATCAAGCTGCTGGAGATCATCAGATGGAGCTACCAGCAGGGATCAAACCACCAGAGTGTCATCTCACCAGGAAGCACACCTGATGCTGAATTATTGATCGCACATGAATTATCCATCCTCTGAGTGGGCAGCTGAGAATCACTCAACTTTTTCTCCTTAAAGCAGGATTAAATGGCAGCTTGTGGATAAATCCACCTCTTTACACATCTCAACAGGAAACAACACCGATCCAATCCTGAAGAAACAACTCACAGATGGTGAGGTGTGAACGGGCAGCCATGGAACAGATGGGAGCAAAAAGACAACAAATCCTCTGATGCTTACATGAACGTAAGCAGGAAAAAGACACAAAACATGAGAAACTGGAGGGATGGACACCTGGACTCCAAGGATTCCAAACAGTGGAGGTGATTTTGTCACAAACTCAGAGATATAAACAAAAAATCAGTAAAGGTGAGAGGGTGGAGCGTTCCTGTTGCTCCTGTATCGTAAATCCAGTTTTACGGAGTTGACGCTCAGATTTTCTGCCTCACTTCTTCTTCTTCTCCGTCCACGAGTAGAGGTCCGCTGACATCCTTTATACCCTCCGTTTTTTTCCTCTCTGCTCTCATTCTATCTCATCACACATTCAGAGGGCGTGGGTGTCTGAGGCAAAAACACGCTGATGTCCTTCATCCTTCCTCGCCTCTGACTGTGAAGTCCTCGTTTTATTGTGATCTTTCCAAATCCAGTTCTTTCTTCCTTCTCTTCTCCGAGCTGCCGCTGCTGCCGAGGAGAAAGAGGAGGAGGAGGGGGAGGAGGAGGAGGCGGAGAGCAGGTTGCTGGAGCTGCAGACAGAAAGAGAAGCTGATAGGGACATCGCTCTCCTTTGCTCTGCCTCCCTCTCTGGCTTCATCAATGCTCACACCTCCCTCCCTGCTTCAGTCATCACCAGCGAATCACAGCCTCCCAAATGCCTCCTCTCTGCACTTCCACGCAAAATTATACGGATGATGTTTAAATAAAGACGAGCACCAGAAATGAGTTAGGAGCTGCGATGGGAGACGGCAGCAAATGGAACAGAAAACAAAACGAAAAGGAATCCCTGACTTTGAAACGGTTACGATTCAAACTGAAAAACAAGCTGTAATTAGCACTCTGACATAAGGATCATCAAAAAAGTTTAAATATTAAACAAAAATGAAATAAAGCAACACAAAATGCAGATTTTAAATGGAGATGTTTATTAGTAAGAGGGAAAAATTCAAACCTACTGTGTGAAATGTCAACCAAAATTACCCCAAGAGCTCAGAGACGATTCATCCAGGAGGTCAAAGTTCCCAGAACAACATCACCTCATTGGCCTCAGTTAAGGTCAAAGTTCACGACTCCACCATCATGACCTGGAGTTCCAAGATAAAAACCACTGAGCTAAAGGAACAGAAAGGATCGTCTCAGTTTAGCCAGAAAACACCCCGATCATGCTCAAGACTTCTGGGGAACTCCTCTGTGGACTGTTGAGACAACAGGTGAACTTTCTACAAGGTGTGTCCTGTTACGTCTGGAGTAAAAGTAATGGCATTTCAGAAAAGGAGCATCATCCCAGCAGTAGAACGTGGTGGTGGTAGTGTGATGGTCTGGGTCTGTGGTAAATAGAACCATGAGTTCTGCTGTCTACCAAAACATCCTGAAGGAGAACGTCCGACCATCTGTTCCTGACCTCCAGCTGGATTTTCGTCTTTTCCCTCCACATAACCTCTCCCGTTCTTCCCACAGCAAAGCACTTGTTGATCTTTTAGGATTCAGCCATCGGTGAGGAAGATGCTGCCTCTAATGATGAGACTGATCAACACGAGGTTTAATTCTGCATCTATCCATCATAACGGGGAGAGTGAGATCTTGAATCAGGTGGAGATAGCGACTCCGATCATGTGTTTCATTGAGACATGGCTGCAGGATCATATCCGGTCTCCAACATCTCTCTATCGGCCCGGTTTTCAGACGATATGAGCAGAGATTTGAAGAGGAGCGGAAAAAACAGAGGAGGTGGATTAGCACTGGATTGGTAATCAACAACAGATGGTGTAATCCAGGACATGCTGCTGTGAAATATCATCTCTGCAGCCCAGATACTGAACTGCTAGCTGTAAGTTATTTACTCCTCCTTGAACCTCCATCTTTTCATGGTGGATGAGTCTGAGTGCCTGAATGAGGAGCCACCGCTGGACTGGCCATCGGCCCACCGGGCATTTGCTGCTGTAATTTAACTGCTGTGTCTCAGCTGCTGTATTGTAGCTTCTTGGTCTTAGCTGCCGTGTTTTGGCTACTGTGTTTTAGCTGCTGGGTTTTCTACAAGAAAAGAAAGTGTTTCATTCCTGTTGATGGATATAAAGCAGCTTGATTCATCTTCTGTGCAGCAGTTAGTTACAGATTTGTGTTTACAGACTGGAAGTAGACAGCTGCACTGTTTTACTTCCAGTTGATCTCCCAGCAATGAAATGTAAAAGCAGCACAGACCCGACCCCAGGGATTCAAACTACTGACCCAGGTTACATTTATTTTCACACAAGGCTGCAAAACTTAGCAGGAAAGTTTTGCTTTTATTTGACCCACAACACCGAGGATATATGATTTTATCATTTTCTTCAACCAATCTTAATCTAAGAAAGTACAGCCTTCCACAGGAGCAACTGGTCATCGTTTACACCGCCGTCATCCAGTCTGTCCTGTGTCCATAGTTCGGCTTAGCCACAAAGTCAAGTTGACCTTTGAACTTTGAGTTCAAATGTCAGATGATGTGTTTGTCACCCAGATGAAGGCTGGATGGAGACTCTGAGCTCTACAAACATTTTGTCAAACTACATTTTCATCAGCCTACAAGGTGGGGGAGACTTCTGCACTCTTTTTCTTTGTGAATGTAAAACCAAACATCACAAATTATCATCAAAAACTGCTGAACTGGAGAGAAAAACAAAGAAGGTAAAAGCCGAGAAAGAGAATCTGCAAAAATCAGGGCTGACTGAGGAAGATGAGGCTCCAACGCAGGACAAAAGGAGGGAAGAAGCTCAGAAAGAAGAAGCTAATTGATGGTGACAAAGGGATAGACGTCTACCTGAAGGAGGAAAGAGGAAACGAGTGTCATGGGGATGCAAAGCCCCTCTCGTTATTTTCCAGTTCACCAGGCAGCAGATTTCTGTTTTAGCTGCAGGGCTCCAGAGTTTCCTGCCCCTCAAGGAGAAACTTCAGAATTAATATTTGGATCATGAACATCAGATTGTCTGTTTTACAATTTATCAATTCAGCTTTAATAATGTTTGCATCCAAAAACATCAAAAGCACCGTGTCCCTCAAAACATTAAAATAAAAAGAATCAATAATTTTAAAGTTTTTGCTGGATTAGAAGACTTCTGTCTGGACTCAGACTAAAGTCCTCGACTGAAAAGCATAAAAAAATCAGATCAACCAGTCAGATTACCACCTTCAACCAGTTAGATTACCACGTTCAACCAGTCAGATTACCACCTTCAACCAGTCAGATTACCACCTTCAACCAGTCAGATTACCACCTTCAACCAGTCAGATTACCACCTTCAACCAGTTAGATTACCACCTTCAACCAGTCAGATTACCACCTTCAACCAGTCAGATTACCACCTTCAACCAGTTAGATTACCACCTTCAACCAGTCAGATTACCACCTTCAACCAGTCAGATTACCACCTTCAACCAGTCAGATTACCACCTTCAACCAGTTAGATTACCATTACCATTTTCTCCTGATCAGAAAAATTATGTAAACTAATCAGACTAACTTTGACACGTAAAAAAGGTTCATCTGATCACCTGGCTGGCAATGATTTATCTATGCATGCATGTGTGTGCATGGATGAGCATGTGTGAGTTTGTGTGTAGGTGCGTGTGAATGTTTGTGTGTATGTGAGTTGGTTTTTGGTCTAGTTTGGTTTGATCTTAATTTCCTCTGTCACCTTGTAGTTTTCCTCTTTACTGTCCAGGTTTCTACTCACCTGTTTCCTGCTTGTTAGTGAACTCACCTGCTTCCTGTGTAGCGATAAATTATCTTTATAGCTTGAAATCAAATCAAGGAATGTATAAACTCACATCAGTCCCCAAGACAGGTCTCTGACACAGACTCCAGACCTTGTGAAAGCTATAAAACCTTCCTCCTCTCACCTGTTTCCTTCTATTGCTGCCATCCCTCCACTGGTTCTCTGATTCTGATTTGTTTGACATCCTTAGTATATTACATTTTTTATTGTATTTTACATTTCTATAAAATATTTTGTTTTTATTGTTATGGATTCATTTCAGTGACGATGTCTTTCTGTGAGTTTTTCTATTTTAAAAATACCTTGCTGAGGATAAATTTCAAAATAAAATTTAAAAAAGTAAAAATTTTCACCTGGATAAAAACAAAACAATTAAACACAAAGGCAGGAAAAAAGCTCGGCTGATACAGCGATAAGGTTGGAGAGAAGAAGGCAGCCGTGAGATGAGTTTAAGGGATTAGTCTTCTACATTCAGACTGCAGCAGCAGCAGATATGAAGGGAAATGAGATGGAAGGAAATGAGGGAAATCTGGACTCTGCTGATGAAGTCATTAAGAAGCAATTACACAAAAAATTAGAATAAACCAACACACATAAAATGCTGTTTTCATGATGAACTAAACTCCCAAAACAACCATTTTTATTTATTTATAAATGAACCGATTGATGATAAAAATACATTTTAATAATAAATTACATTAAAATCTACATTTCTTTTATTATTTGATCTTTTTAATTCTCAATTTTAATTTAAAATTTCCTAAATTTTGGTTCTTTACTTTATATAAATATATGAATTCCTTTATTTTTGTTTTATTTAAATATGCATTTATTTCTGTATTATTACTTCTTACATTTTCTCATTTTTATTTACAGATTTTCTTTTCTAACTTACCAAAAACTAAGCCTATTATGCTCGATCATTACGTTTGCTCTTTGTTTTTGTTTTAAATAACTTGTAAGTACTCATTTTATTTTGAAGGGTCTACCTATATCGGTTTTGTTTAGGTTTGATTTGATTTGCTTCTCTAAAAGAGACAATTAACACAAACAGTGCAGTTAGAACCTCTTCATTTTGTAAAAGCTTTAAAACTACAGAGGTTTTCTGCCTCTCAGAGGAATCATTAGAATCCAAAATCACCCCTAAATGTTTCACCTGTGACTTTCTAAAACACCAAGATTTAATCAGGTACCACCGGAACCGCTGCAGGAACCCACACATTTCAGGATACAGTGAAAGCAGAGAAAGTAAAATAAATGTGTGGGACTCTGATTTCAACAAGAGAAAAGTTTGTCCTGGATCAAGGTGAATAATTTAAAGTGACTGAATCAGTCTTAAGTTGGTTTAGTCCTGAATAACCAGAACATAGAAAGACTGATGCCTGCTAAAGAAAGGATATAGAAAGAGAATAATAGATGTCCCAGAACAGAGCCTTGTGGAACCCCACACCAAGTGTGATGGGATGTTTGTGTGATGGTTGGACCTACTTTCAGCAGCTCTCTGGGAAAGTCATGGCCATCATTGAGTCCTTCCAGGTTTCCAATGAACTGCGTGCAGGACATCCTCTTACCAACATTCTGGAAGAAAAATCATTAAATTAGTTAATTAGACACACTAATAGTCATGTATCTAACACGCTAACGAGCATGTATCTGACACGCATATCTCTTCCAGCCTGCTGGTGAAACATTGATAAAGAATTTAATTTTACTCAGCTGAGAAAACATTTTAAATGACAGCTCTTAAAACAATAGTTTTAGCTTTAAAATCTAAAAACACAAAGTATTTATTCCTGACTTAGCGGTTTGGATGAGGATGGCAGCAGGTCTAATTTAAATCTGCTGAAACTTCACTGCTCCTTCCTGCAGGAGCTCATCCTGATCCTCCATCCCGTCTCTTTAATCATTCAGCCTTTGAGAAAAGCTGCCAGCGGCCCACACTTCTAAAAGAAGGCCGGGGCTTTAAAATGAGAGGATTAGTGGGAACCTGCAGACCCTGATCAGATGGTGATCAGCAACACACCTCCTGGTACAGTGTGTTCCGGGAATCCGACATGACCTACCTGACCGTGGAGATCTGTGTTCAGCAACATCAGGGCACAGGTGAGCGTATGAACAGCATCTGCAGGATTACAACACTCCATTAGTTTTCTCTGGTTCCTCTGACCAGGAAACAAACTGTCATCAAGTCAAACTGAAGGAACATGAGGAGCTCTCATAACATCTGGTTTTATCGTCTAAGAAGCACCAGGACATTCTGATGAGAAATGACTAGAACGATGGTTGCACGAGGGTAAAGGACTTGACACTATTGGAATGCTACTATGCTAGCTAGGGAAAAGATGTATGAACTTGGATACCCATCATCCATTCTGACTAAGAAGCAACTCCGGATCTGGTGTTCTAACATTAGGAAGAGGAATCTGCTTTCACACACAGATTGATGAGGCACAGACAAACTGCCCCAGGGGAGCTATGGCTACAAATGTAGTTTACCACCAGAGTGAGTGAGTGAGACATGAATAATGGATCATCTGTGAAGCACGCTGGTAGCCTTGGAAAAGTGCTATAGGAATCTAATCCATTATTGTTTTTATTTATCTTTTACCTTCATTTAGTTGGATAATATCCTACTCAGATTTAGTGTCAAGAGAGACCTGAAGGGCAGTTGGGGTTATACTTCAACACATGGTCAGGGGATTTATCATCCCCACCATCTGAATATTGGTACCAAGCTCTTTGGAGAAGCACTGATGAACTAAACACTACGACAGCTGACCAGAGAATTAAAGCTACAGTCCAAAACATTTGAGTGACAGCAAATTTACTGAATCTAATGTCCCAAGCAAACTATGATTTGAAACATTTATAAACCTTTGATAAATACTCCGGACTGTAGCTTTAAGATCATGACCAAATACCAAGCCTACAGCCAGAATCCCTTACCAAGGTTATGCTATTAGGAAACATATGATTAAAGATTCATTTCAGGTCATCGCTGATGGACTTTTGACCTCTAATCTACGCCAGATGTGAGAAGGCCAAATCAGGTAGACAGACAGCTATTTTCACAGACGGTCTTAATAAAACTCCAGGGGGTTTGTGGACCAGCAGGGGCGTTGGACTGGGAGGTAAAGGGTAGCCAAGGTCCACTGCAGGAAGGGGCCCTCAAAAAGCTTGGAATTGAAAACAACATATTATTGATCACATCTCAAAATCAAGTACAGATTTAACACATTCAGTCTGAAATCTAAAGCTTCCTTCAGAGAGAGGGAGAACTGTTTTGGACTCGTCTGATTTGAGGAATCTGGAGCCCTGGTCTCCCACATGGAAGGAGTCTGGAGTCTCACTGAGAGTTGGAAACATTTTTAAAAAACAACAGCTTCAACTAAACCAGAACAGTGAATTTGGACTCAAACATACAGTAACTACCAGATATTACTTTTCTGCTCTTCTGACCACATCCGTCAAACACTCATGATCACAGAATCAACCAATTTACTGAATATCTGCATTAAATAAAAATGCATGCACGCACACACACATCAGCACGTACCCTCTGATGTTACAGCTTTGGGGTTACACTCCATGTAACGCCTAGAGAAGTGTGTCAGCACCCTCTCCCTCTCCTGAGTCTCCCCCATCAGGGCAAACTGCCGGAGGAAAGTCCTGCAGCACAAACACAATAATTCCCCTCCTGATCAACCAACTAACAGCTAACTGGCTGCAGATTAAATGTGACCTACTTTTTCTCTTTACTCTCATATCTTTTACTTGTGTTTACATATACTGGTATGCAGTAGCATTTTCAGAAAATGAAATATGTTTTGTAGTTTAAACAACAGTATAAATGTTATAGATGTGTGCAAAGATTTGCAGGAAACATATTCATAAAGGAAATCAACTAAAGCAATGAAAGCTTCTTTTTTTTTTTTGCTGCTATGCTACAGCTGCCCTCTAGAGGGCAGTGTTTACCTAGCTAGAACTTCTACCATTCTGCAAAAATTGAGCAAAAACAATAAAGTGCAGGATTTCATTTCAAATCAAAAGTGCCTGATGCAGAAACAATACGGTCATACTTTAAAAACTAATGAATTTTAGTTTCTGCTAAAAAAAAAAAAAGTGTCAGAGAACCTTCCTGTGTTCTTACCTCAGTGCCTGGTCAAGTGTGAGGCCAGTAAAGCTGAAGAAGCTCAAATATTCCTCTGCAACCATCTGGCTGAAGTCATTACTGTCACCAAAAACATCACAACAATCATCAACAGGTGTTCTGACAGCTAAGGTATCAACACAAGACAGAAGAGCATAAACGCTTAAAAGGCTCCATCATCAGGCAGCTGCAGACTGGAGGCCAAAATAAAAGGGACGATAAAAAGAGAAGAATGCATCTGTCAGACAGCGAGAAAACATTTAAATCCCAAATCTCTCATCAGTTGCAGTATTATTAGTTAATTAGATGTTTTGACTTATGGGGCTCATTTATTAACAGTCTGCTGCTGATTGGCTGAGTGGCTCACAGCCAGTTTGGGACGTTTAAAAATGGGAAAGAAAGAAGAATCCAACAATTATTTAAAAATTAGATTCAGCAAAAAAAATAAAAAGTCAACATGTAAAATGTTGAAACTAAGAATGTGTGGGAAAAAAAAGTTGTTTAGAATTTATATCAGCCACGTGATTCTTGGAACAACACGTCTTAAATATAAACAAATCATAAAGGGATTTAATTACTCATTCGAATGAATTAATTAGATTTTTATGAACAATAAGTTGATGTTATTGATTTTAAGATTAAAGAAAGAAAATGAGCTATGATACGTTAAAACTGTAAAGCTGATTGGTTACTGATGTTCGCTTTGTATGGCTCTGGTTAACATAGGTTGCAGATCCAGTATTTTCAATAAAAGAGTGGAAACAAGTCTTTCTATCTCAGTAAAACTGCATATCCTTCAGTCTCCAAAAACAAAAATTATTTGTTTTTGAACATTTAAACCTCTAAACTCACTTCTTGCTGAGGTGACGCGACACGTCAGACTTCCTGAAACCGTCCAGTTTGAAGAGACGTTTGGCGAGACGTTTGGCAGCGGCCCTGTCGCCGCGATGGCTGCCATTGGTGAGGGTGTCACTGCTATCCAGACCGAGCCGGTCACTGAGGTCCTGGTCCAGTTCAGAGTCTGTCGCCAGACGGGCCTTGTCCCTGCTGAGGAGGAGGTAACACAGGTAGAGGAAGGAAAAGATTCCATGTTTTTAAATTTGCACTAAATCAGATAAATGAAGGGTATTATAGTGCAGAAACAAGACAACTAAAATAAAGTGATGAATAATTGAGAAGGATGGTGGGAAAAATGAAATAATCTAAAGGCTGAGCATAAAGAAGAATCCTAATTTTAACTGCATTCATTGAAGATGCTGCAAAAATCTAATAATTGCCTTCAAAATCTCCTCTTGGCAGCTTTCCTGCTTTTCTGTTCTCATGTCCTGATAAGCTCCTTGATCAGTTCAGGAGTGATAAACTGGATTCCTCTGTGATCATTATTTAAGAGCTTTATGTCACTGAGCTTCTGCTGAACGATGGATGACAGAGTCCAGGTCTCTGGGTTCATCTGGTGAAAGGATGAAGGCTTTCCTCTCAGTGTGAGTCATATTAGTTTCTACAGCTGGTCTGTGAAAACAACGACGGACCAGAAACCTGCTGCTGGGATCCAAAACTCAACAAACGCTCCCTAAAGGAAGATTTCATTTCAATTTCTTAGCAAAAAGCAACAAATCCTGCCGTCCTTTCATTCATTTTACTGCAAATCACACAAGAGAGAAAAACAAACTGGAGGTTGATTATTTAGCCTATAAAGGGTTGATGTTAACCAGGGTTAGCATGCTAACTGAGTAGCTTCTGATATCAGAGCTCAACTTGGGAGGGAAGTAAATGTCTTTTAATTCATTTAATCAAATTTTTAAAGTATGCAAAATATATTTATAAATAAACTACAATTTTTTATTATCTAAGAACTGTGATAATATGCAGTTTTGCTTGTTTTGGGCGCCCTCTGGTGTCCGTTTTAAATCACTGCATTAAAAAGTTAGCAGACTGTTTCAGCTTCTAAACGCCTAAATCTAAGTGTTAAAATGTCTCCTCAGCCTTCATAGCTTTCTACAGGAGCGGTTATTTACTCCTTCAAAGAAATCAGCTGTGTTCAAGCAGGGAGAGATGGAAAAAAATCAGGAATCATGAGCTAAAAACACTCCAGCGCTAGCATAACAGCTAGCCACTTTGGGTTAGCCTAACCCTCGTGAGACACGTGACTTCCTGGGTACCGTGACAGCGACGGAGATTTTGCAATCGTGGTATTCCGGATCTAATCACCAGATGGGACTAAGTGACTTTTCATTAACTCTGTAAAGGGTCATATTAGCACATACTGGCTCAAGGAAAAGATTTAAAAATATGAAAAAGTTGCATATTATCACTTTAAACTCAACCCCTCAACACTGACCATCCTGTAATGCCTATAGGATTCAGTGAAATTATTAAAGGAGAATCAAGAAGTTGTATTGGTTCCAATAGAAAAACACCAAAGTCCAACCAGAGTTGACCACCTGGTGGGAAAACCATAAATCTGATCTAATGCTCATGTTAGAACCAAAAACATCCAAAAAGTTTGGACCAATCTGTCCATCAAAGGTTAAAATATTCTAATAGTAACGTCTCTGGGTGTCCATCTGGGGGATCTGGCTCCGCCCCTGGTCGTTAGTGGCCCATTTAGGTTATGCCTGACGTAGTTTTGGGTAACAACAGAGCTAAATATTTTTATAATTTACTTCCTCAGTATGTCTCACAGAAAACTGTCAGACGATCTATGTATTTGTGTAAATATTCTTGATCTTTTACTCTCCCTTCCTTTCTTCTCCTACTAATGCTTTTTCTTGTGTTGATTTGTTCCCTTCACTCATCCACCTCAATGTGTAAATATTGATGCAAAAGATAATAAAATAAAAGAAAAAAGAAAAGTCTGATCAGCTGATTCATCGTCTGGACCTCATCAATCAAACACCTAGATTCAAATAAAATCAGAGAAACATTTAAGTCACCTTTTATCTTCTGGAAACAACAAATGATTTATTAATCTGTTAAATAAAAACCAATCTGTCAGTTAGTTCAAAAATATAAAACATTCCTTGTTTTTTATCATCTGAGGGCCATCAATGTCCAAAGAAATCTGTCATCATTTAATTTGAACCTGATGATGTCACAGGAGGAAATGGTTTAGTCTTTATAGGCTTCAAGTCAAATCTTCAATATTGTGATAAAAGAAACGATCTTCATCTTCAAAAACTATAAACTGCTTCCTCGTCTTGAATCCAGTACGAAGATTCAGGCGACTGGAGGAAAGTACAGCTCTTTCCTCTGTTTCCAACTTCACAGATATTTGATGATCTTGTTTTGTCGAAGGAGGAAAGTTAGAAATAAAATACGAATCAATTAAATTTTACAGGAAAACCGGATTCCTGACTGGAGCAGGTGAAAATCAAACAGGTGAGACAGGTTCCTACCTGCAGCAGGCTGACTGACCGACGCCTCGTCTTCGACCTCTGACCCCTGTGACCCCTCTCTCCTTGTACCCTGAAGGCATCACCCCGCAGGCTGATCAACTCCTGAGCTCCTGACTGGGACTTCATGGATTCTTCGTCACTTTCTGTCTTTCAGTGTCTGATGATATTTGACACTCCCACCCCCCACCCGTCTGTTTGCTGTTACTTTTATTCTCTCCTTTTACTCCTCCCCCTCTCTCTCACACTCTCTGGGGGAGGGGGTGTGAGTGAAATTCCAACTTTTATCAGAGTACAGAGAAACTTCGAGAGGAATTTGTCTCATCACCTGGATCCAGGAATCCAGAGTGATAAGAAAAGTGTCGAGCAAATATTTACCCTCGTGAGTTTAAGGAGAAAAGTCTGAGCTGAGTTCATGAAGAAAGTCAGGAAGTGAAGCTGTTTTTGTTCTTTAAACAGGCATGAATCAGCTGAAACCTGAGACTAGAGTCTTTACACCAAAACTGAACACATCAGAGTCCAGATTACTCGCTCTGCAGCGGGAGGCTGCTGGTGCTTTAGAGCCATCTACTGGTGAAAAGAAGAACTGCTGCTGAGGTCATCTCCAGAACAGGAACAGGAATCTTGACATGAGTCTGAGACATCCTCTGTCTTCAGGAAGAGTCAAGGTGAGTCCTCACATACACACTCTGAGGCTTCAGAGCCTCTAATAAAAAAAAACTTATAATGAAAGAAGAGTCCAGCTGTCTGATCTCAGACCTGATGATAAAGGTTTTTCTCTGCAAAGTGTTATCTGACCAAAAAGTTCCAGTAAAGAGATAAATGCACTGATCGGCCCTCTGCAGCGGTGCGCCATGACCAGGAAGGGCTTGAGGAGAAGATGGCGTGCAGGTCAGACTGTGGGAAGGTGGAGTTTTGAGACTGCAAAAGATGGTGATTACCTATACCTGGAAGCCAGAAGCTCTGGTGAAGGCCTGTAGCGGTTCTGATGTGCTAATTGGTCATCTGACCTGCATATAGGGGCGAAAGACTAATCAAACCATTTAGTAGCTGGTTTCCTCCAAAGTGGCACTCAGAGTCTCACAGTTTTATCTGGTAGAGCGGTCCTGAGGCTGAAACAATCTCAATAAATCACAGACTTGGAGCCGAGGATGGAATTCAAGCTGCCTAGTGGGTCACTTCTGGTAAGCAGAACTGGAGCTGTAGGATAAATAGGACGATGGCTATGGAAGTAGAAATCTCCTGTAGACTAGAACCAGTCTGGAACTAGCTTAGAACCAGTCTGGAACTTTTGAGTTTTTGACTGAGAGGTGTTTGAGACCAGTTGGAGGTAACTTGAGAATAAACTGAAGTAATTCAGATCCTTTTTGACTGAGTTTGAGCACGTTCATGTTCATGTCCCCGTGGGACCCAATCAGGTAAACCCTTTTTGGACTAACTGCCTGATTCCAGCTGAAAACATGCACATGTTTTGATAGTTCTGTTTCTTTAACCATTGCAGCTCAGAAATTCTGGGTTCAGCTGAAATAAAACTAAGATCTAACAGAACTTTTTCATTTTGAGGAGACTGTAGATGAAGACCACCTGCTGTGAGATCTCACCTGGATAAAGAGAAGGTCGGGTTGATGTACCAGCTGCTGCCCAGCTGTGAATTCTCGTGACCTCGTGGCATCGGATCGTCTGAGCCGCTGCTCAGACGTTCGCTTGAGGGAGGTCGGGTGGCATCTGAGTCCCCCGTCATCGTAAAGATGGACTCGGACAGGCTGGGCCTCTCGTGGTGTGCCAAGGGGGCGAAGCTCAGCTGGACGATCTGCCTGGCACTCTGACACACCGGCCCATGGATGGCAGGGGTTAGTGTTGGCAGGTCAAAGGTCAGGACGGTTTGAGTGCTGGAGGTCAGCAGCTCCTCGCTGTCCAGGCTGTTGTAGGAGGTCCCTTTGGCTCGGTGGGACTCCATGATGCTCTCAAAGTGACGGCTGAAGGTGTCCTCTGCGCCGGGACGAGGACCGGAAACCAGGATGGGGGACTTCAGAGTCGGGTTGTGACGGTCGAAAAATGTTTCTGTCGATCTGAACAGAGAGGAGAGTTTGAGCTGTAACAGCTGATTCACAACGACATTAACAGGAGGTCGTTATTTTACAGTTACAGAATAGTGACTGACAGATCCAGACATGAGGAGGAGGACCAGCTAAAAACGGAGGATCTGAGGGAGTCGGGTCAGAAGGAGTTTGTGTTTCAGGTGTTCACCTCATCAGAAGATGCCCAAACACCTCCGGCTCCTCCTCAGCAGCGTACTGCTGCTTCCTGCTGTCGCCTTGCATCCTCACACTCGCCCAGCTCACCATCTCTTCCTCTTCCTCTTCCTCACCCTCACTTCCCCCTCTCCTCTCGCCCTCCTTTTCATCTGTCCTCCCCCTCAGAGGACTGCTTCCTGTCCCAGAGGTACCCTGCACGCTGCGGTTGCTCCCAAATGCCGAATCCGCATCGTCATGCTTCGCTAGCAGCACCTCGTCGATGTCCGTCTCGCGGTAGCAGCGAAGCGGGATGGCGTCCAGGTCGGTTTCTGAATACTTCAGCGTCCGGCGAATGATGCCAGTTTTGGGGGATGTCCCGTAGATGGCAGGGGGAGGAGTCACCAACTCTACCTCTACATGCTGCACCTCATGATTGGCTAACAGCACAGGTAGAGAGGATGGGGGAATCGGAGTGGGAGACTCACTGGAGATACCACTAGGTGGCGCTGTGGAGGCTTCCAAAGAATCTAGCAAAGATGAAAAACGAAAACCATTAATAATGTGATAAACACTACTCTAATTTACATATGGTGTCATTTTGTTCCAGTTTTTTAAAATATATTTTTGGCTTTTTATTGAAGGGATGAGCTTGGACTTTAAAGGGGGGTTCGCATACGATAGGTCCACAGGTCATGGGGGTAGACATTACAGGCGAGACATTAAATTTGTTAAGAGATTGTCAATTGAAGCGGACTGTGTGATTTTCTTTGAAAGGGCAAATTATCTGTATTAGTATATAGATACAAAGAGAATAATGGTATTGTATTGAAAAGAAAATTGTTGGTATCACCCATCCCTAGGTAGAAAACCTAGATAGCTGTTAGCTCTGACTAGCTTTTAGCTCTGACTAGCCATTAGCTCTGACTAGCTTTTAGCTCTGACTAGCCGTTAGCTCTGACTAGCTTTTAGCTCTGACTAGCTGTTAGCTCTGAATAGCTGCTCTAACTAGCTGTTAGCTCTGACTAGCCAATAGCTCTGACTAGCTTTTAGCTCTGACTAGCTGTTAGCTCTGAATAGCTGCTCTGACTAGCTGTTAGCTCTGAATAGCTGCTCTGACTAGCTGTTAGCTCTGACTAGCCAGTAGCTCTGACTAGCTTTTAGCTCTGACTAGCCGTTAGCCCCTCTGACTAGCCATTAGCTCTGAATAGCTGTTAGCTCTGAATAGCTGTTCATGCAGACTAGCCATTAGTTCAGACTGACTGTTAGCTCAGATTAGCTGTTAGCACAACTAGCAGTTATAATCACAAAGGATATAATTATTTCTCTGAACTGAGGGCATTCAGGAAGCCGTCTATATGAAACAGGAACTATTTAGAACTTTTACTTAGAAATAATCTTCAAAGTGGATAAAAATATTCCTTAAAGTTGTTGAACTATTTAGAGACAGTTCAAATGTGGATACTTCTGAGGTCTCAATCAGGCCAGTGAATGTTAATATAATGTTCTTATGAATTTTGTGAAAATTAAGAAATAAAATAATCAAGTTGAAGGAATGGAGTAAAATCTCCATCATGTGCAGGATGGGTAAAAGTAGTTGGGAATATTTCTGCACAAGAAACAAAAATTATATACTGAAAATAAAAGGCTGCCATGCTTGATCTTTTTCCAGGCAAAGATATATATTTACTTTTTCCGCCTCTGCCAGCAGCCTCCTCTACATGGGATCCAAATAAAAACTCCCACTTGGCTCGAGCAATCTTTTGACAGTGTAGGGAAGGAACAGGAGCTGCACTCCCGCTGTCCGTCTGCAGAAATCACACAGAAACAAACAGTGCAGTGCTACAGCATCCGTTTCATTAAACAAACTGATTTTAAATACAGGTTCACTTACAGTTAGCATAGGTTACATAAGTAGGAAAAGGTCAAAGTTCAAATATGCATCTTTTAATAATTTTTTAATAATGCGATTCACAAAAAATAAGCAAAGATATTTTTTAAATTAATTTTGTGTCAACCTATTATTGAACTGCTGGTTTTATCAGATCAGACACCCCTGTAGTCCTAAGGTTACTGATTGGTCCAGACTCACCTGTATTCCTGAGGTTACAGGTCCGGTCTCGTAGCTCTGGTGGCTGGACTGACTGGACTCTGGAGACACACAGTCTTGGTCCCCCAGACTCCCCGTCACGCCGCTGGAGCTCCGTGACGTTGACCCCGGTCTGGACCCATTCTGCTCCACCAGCCGCTGCCTAGCATCACATTCCTCTGCCTCCTCCTCCTCCTCCGAGTCCAACACCACAGGTCCGAGTAGAAGGATCTCCCTCCTCCTCTGCTCGGCCCGTTTCCATTGGGCCGTTGGGCTGAGAGGCTGCTGAGTTTGTTGAGATCTGGATTCAAACCCAGCTTCTGGGTTGTTCTCCACCTGGTTCCTCCATTGCTGCCTGGAGGTCCAGCTGACCGGAGCCTCCTCAACACTCTCATTGATGAAGAGCCTGCGTGCCAGCTCTGTGCAGTCCTCCTTACAGAACCAGCTCAGGTCTCCTGTCTGGTCTGGGCTCGGGGCCCAAGAATCTCCTGTGTACTGAGGGGGCCGATGGCGATGAAGGGTGGGGGTGTCTGGTGCTCGGAGCTCAGCCTGGAACAGCCTCGGGTCTCTGATGGGGGAGCTGATGTCAGTGGGAGGACGAGTAGGACGGAGGATTCTCGAAGGAAGTGCAGTGGAACTCTGGTCTAGAAGTAAGCCGTGATATTTCTGACAGCGAACGTCCTGAGGTGCGACATGATGAGTACGAGAGGTTTCAGGCTGGAGGTCCAGGTGAGCAGCTGCTGGTGATTTGTGGTCATTTAAAGGGATGTTCATCTTCAGAGTTTGTTTCAAGTGTTGTGCATTTAGACTTGAATCTTCAGCGTTTGAGTTGCAAAGGAACTCACCTGAAGACTTGTGCAAGGAGGACTTCCTCGTCTCTGTGAACATAGAAGAGAATTTGGAAGTCTCCTCTTCAGGGCTGTGAACCAGAGATGAAGATCTGCAGTCGCTTAACTGGTTTAAACCCTCGTCTCCATTATTGCCGTGGTGCTGGACTGCTGCTTGCAGTGATGCGTTTCTGTGAAGGGTTCTTTGGATGGCAGGACTTTCTGCTGTTGCTCTGTTCCCTCCTGGACAGTAAAGAGGGCTTTGAGGTTCAGCAGAAAGTCCAAACCTCGACTGAGCAGACTTTCTGAACTGGGAGGGAAGCTGGTCTGTTGCTGGGCTTTGAAACAGTTTTAAAAAGTCCTGACTGAGATCTGTGATGTCTCCAGGGTTTAAGCTGATGTTCTGGCGCTGAACAGGAGACCCGGCCCAGGACTGGCAGCGTGGCTGTTGGTTAAATCGTGAGCAGGAGGAGGAGGAGGTGTGCTGGAGTGCGTGGGCCAGTTTGATCCTCAGTAACGGAGAGCCGAACTCCTCCACAGCCCTCTGAGTCGCCGCCCTGCCGATCAGATCCAAGTGTGGCTGCAAAAGGCCGGAGGAGAACGTCTGCTGGTGACTTTCTGGAGATTGGAAAGGCGCTTTGGGGTTGGAGCTGCACGATGAAGCAGGACTTCCAAAACGCATCGGATCACTGAGTTGTTTCTGAAAGTGAGGGCAGGTAGATCGATCATCTTCAGTTCGTCTCTCACACACCGACTTACATGGACTGTCCATCGTCTTCACGTTAGACTTCTCCACGTAACGGAAGCTGACCACAGATCGTCTCCCATCAGGAGGACTGTGAGGGACACCAGCTCTTCTAGAGGGTGAAGGACGGATGGATGGACTCCAGTCCTTGGTGGCTCTAGGTGAGCTTTGGTTTAGAGATGGAGACCGACCAGGGGTGTAGTCCTGATCCAGGCGATGAACTGGGGAAGACTTCCCAGCGCTGGTGTGGCTCAGCTGAGAGTGGAGAGGACTGTCCTGACCTGAAAGTCTCTGAGACTTCCCTTCTTCACACTTCCCATTCTGATCTGGGGCAGACCTCACTTCCACATACAGATGAAGGACTTTTTCAGACTGGGACATGACCTCCTCTCAACTCGTAATGAGGACACAGAACTGGAGCAGAGAAACGATCGCACAGGCTTTTCCTGTTTGCTTGGATTTAGTTTTTCTGATGCTGGTGGTTGTCAGTTTATTTTTAGACCATCTTTCTTTTGCCTCCCAGATCGTCTGTGTGCAGAGCAGAGACACACAGGCTCACCGGCCAGAGGACGAGCATGCCCATGGGACACCTTCATTAGCACCTGAGTCCTCATACCTGTGGATGAAAGAGAGGAGGTCTGATGCAGAACGTTACAGTGCAGCGATGCTAAAATCATATCATAACTCGTCCAATCACCTTTTCTGACACACCTCCCTTATATTCCGACTGGTGATTGTATAATTTGACGAAAACAGAAGAATTTAAAGTGGTTTTATTCATGTTTAGACTGATCTGTAGGTACTGGAGGCAGCATCTTCTGTCCAACATCCAAACTCATTGTTCTGGATTAGGATCAGATACTGGACTATCTCACTGGCTGTCCACAGTATGAGGACACGGGACTGTGACCCAGACAGGCTGGTCTGCAGTACGGGGGTCTGCCCCGACTCCTGTCCTTTTCACCACCTGCACTGCAGACCTCTACAGGTCTTAGGTGACTCTACCAGCTCTATTCCCATAAAACTCTATAAACGATAGTGTTTCTCTACATCGTTTTTAGTTTATTTGACGGGGACACTATGCAAAAACATTAAAGACACCAGATTATAGTTAACAGGTGAGAAATACAAACTGCTACATTATAAAAACACACATCAATCAATGACAACACAATACAATTACACAAAATAACCATAATAAAATCACACTAAGACCAATATCCTAACTATTTAAAGCCACAATGCTGCTTTTCTAATAATAACTTCCTGATATTGCATGAGTTCTTCCAGTCAGAGGAAAGTTTCAAAGTCCGTAGCAGTTCGTTCCATTTCTTGATCTTTATAAGAAAAGTCCGTCTGTACAAAACTACGTTTAGGTAATCTGCAGTCATTATGACTTGTAGACCTGGACGTCCTAGTTGTCTGTTCAGAGCAGAGTTGAACAAATCCTTTCAGAGGAGGAGGAGTCATATTATTTAAGATTTTAAAGATTAATTGTACATTTGAATATGCAATTAGATTTTCAAAGTTTAACATATTATGTTTTGCAAGTATTGGGCAAGGATACGGAGCCCCTTAGGGGATGTGGAAGAAATTTTATTTATAAGTAGTATCTGGTGCGCACGAGATAGCAACTGGTGCGCACGGGATACTAGCATACTACTTCTAAATAAAATTTCTTCCACGTCCCCTAAGGGGCTCCGTACAATGATGATACCTGAGTCACCAAGTCATTAAAACATCTCTACATTCTTATACCTGTTAAACATCGTCTACTTTAAAGTGATAATATGCAGTTTTGCTTGTTTTGGGCTCCCTCTGGTGTCCATTTTAAATTATTGCATTAAACAAGTTAGCATATTGTTTCAGCTTAGGAGCGGTTATTTACTCTTTCAAAGAAATCAGCTGTGTTCAAGCAGGGAGAGATTGAAAAAAATCAGAAATCATGAGCTAAAAACTCTCCAGCGCTAGCATAACAGCTAGCCACTTTGGGTTAGCCTAACCCTCGTGAGACACGTGACTTCCTGGGTACCGTGACGGCGACAGAGATCTTGCAATTGTGGTATTTTGGATCTAATCACCAGATGGGGCTAAGTGACTTTTCATTAACTCTGTAAAGGGTCATATTAGCACAGACTGGCTCAAGGAGAAGATTTAAAAAGATGAAAAAGTTGCATATTATCACTTTAAGCACATAAAACTAAACAGCTATAAATACACTTCAGTTTAGTAAAATTGTTTTAATAAGTTGTTATTTTTCTCAGTAGTTTTTTATGATTCATTGTTTTCTTTCTGTGTTCATCATAATACTGTACAATTGTTTTTCAAAATGTCTGCTCTATGATGTGTGTATCTTGTGTGTTTAATGTTTTTCTGTCTTTCCTGCTCAGAATTTCATTAAACCCATACAACGTGGAGAATCTAATTATGAACTTCCTGGTGGAGCGTCGTCTCTCAAACACCAGATCAGAACACGATGTTTACGTCTCATCAGAGCCTGTTGAACACATTTGTGAACTGTTATGCGTTCGTGCATCACAGCTTTCCACACCAGTAATGTAGCTGAGACTCTATAAACCTGAAGCCTGAATCAGGGCCAGGCGACTCCGGTGGAGTCACAACGTGCATCACAACAAAAAGTTCTTGTGAGTAATTTGGAACAAAAAACTCTCCTGGCTTTAACCTTAACAGCTGTTTCTATACCAGGTCGTCTCTCAGCTGATCACTTAGATTCTTTGATTCCAGTCTGGTAACTCTACTGAACCACTGATGAAACTCTACAACTGATTCAACACTCAGCATGCAGGGAAAAGTCAATCATTCATAATGTAATATTACCTTAAAATACCAATAACAACAACCTTGATGATGATGCTGATGATGGGAGAAAGACCAATAAACAGGAAAACATCTCTTCTCTAACCTGGACCGATAAAAGCCACAGCTGCTCACCTGTTGACCCATGTTGTCCCACTAAGGTTTGTCTAAACTCCCAGGGTTCCATGTTTCTCTGAGCTACACAGGTAATTAAACCCCAGGCAGCTCTAATATTAGCTGCCTTGGTCTGATGCTGAGTCGCCAAGGGGCGGAGCTAATATTAGCTCTCAGCTTTGGCTGCTGCTGCGCTCTCTGATTTCAGCAACATGACAAGTTTCACAGTTTAGTAGAGTATTAAAGCCTGGGGGGATCCAGAAGGCCTGGGTGGAAATTCTGAGACATTTATAAATGTTTAAAGGATTCAGTGGTGCAGAACTTTATCAAGTCCAGGGACTCCAAACCATTCATCTACTCACACACACACACACACACACATATATATATACACATCCTGATAGTTTATACTTGTATAGCGCTTTTCTTTAGTCATGACTACGTTGTTGACCTACAGTCATTCACACGTTGATGGCAGTAAGCTACATCGTAGCCACAGGCGAGGTGACCACAGACACCTCTCAGGCACAACAATAAAGTGAAACCAGCAACTCTCTGGTTGCAGGCAGAACGCTATCTACTGGGCTTGTTGTGTTTGGGTCCTCTGTGTTTGGTGTTGCTTTCGTTTTCTCCTCATGTGTTCACACCCCTGGGTTCCCTTGTGTTTATGTTCATGTTTCCTGGTGATTTACAGTAGTATGGCTGTTGTCTTGCTCTGTTTTGGCTTTGTCCTCTGTGCCTCCTGGGTCACTTCTCCCTGTGTGATTGGTCCTGTGTCTCCTCGTTAGTCTTCACAGTTGATCACTTTGTCTGTAGTCCGTCCTGCCTCATCCTGCATTGGGGTCCTCCACCACACCCAATCCTAAGAGGGCTAAGCCAGGTTCACACTGTGTGCGACTATGGCCATTGCAGATAAAGTCTTTGGTCGCATGCTTAAATCAGCAGGTTGTGTGACCACATCGCTGACGCAAGATCTTGCAGTCTCATGACCAAAGATGAGCTTATCAAACACTGCCAGAAAAGCTACGACTGGGATTTACAAGGAACCAATAGGAGCACACTGGAGAGTGAGCTTTAGTGCAATCAGCTCAAAACAAAGTAAAGAGCACAGAGTTACAGGTACAAGTCCTTTACGACCACCGAGACTCGCACAGCATGAATCAATCTTTAGACTTTATAACCATCACAGCTCCCTATGAACTCAAGTATTTGCATCCCTGATGTTATGTGCAGTTTTTCTTTTTATGCTCAAATATCCTCAGTCTTATAATAACAATCTGATCAACCCTATAGCTCAATAAGTAGAGCAGCCATTTAGCAAGTGAAAGGTCAGCTCCAACTGATGTAAAGCACTTTGTAGTCCATGGCTTAGAAAATGTGCCCTTAATGTACCATCTATTATTCTCGTTTTGTATATTTTAACTTTTGTGTGCATCTTTATGCTTCGACCTGCCTGTCACTTCGCTGCTGATACACCCGAGTGTCCCCACTGAGGGACAATAAGTGATTTTTATTCTAGTCTATTCTAGAGTTAGCTGACTGACCTGACTTTGGGTGGCCTCTGGGATTTTTATGCACACAAAAAAACGATAGAAAGTTCACCATAACTATTTGAATAACAACAAACTTCGGCACAGGAAAATGCTGTGTGAGAAGAAAGGCTCTTCCTCAGACGTTTCAGGAATATGCTGTTAAAGCTGATGACTAAATAGCTGCCATTAAGATTTTGAGATTCATTTAAAACCACTTCAGAGCCAAATCTAGACAGTGAAATATTTAGAGGTGATTTATGCAGCTTCCAGAATCAAATCGTGTGATATCGCTTTCTGCTGGACACTTTAACAGTTTGCTGCTGGCGACTGAGCATCAGAAAAAGAAAAAAAAAACAATTACTGGCAGTGAAATGATAGGTAACAGCCAAGAACGATCCCCACACTCACAGCGGACTGCTGCTGTGGGGCCGGTGTGACCGAACCAGAAGGCGTTTTCAGCATGGAGCGAGGAGAAATCGCCTCTACAACAGATTTGTGTTTCATTAATCACACATGATGCAGGCCACTGCAAAGCGCTCCATCTGCAGCCAGCAGCAGTCGATGGCTGTCATCACAGGAAAACACAGAAAAACGCTCACCAGCTTCACACAAGCTGCCTTCTAAATGCTAAAAGGCCCTTTTCACAGCCAGAACTCTCACCTACTAAACCCTCAGAAGATTCACACCTCACTCAGATTCCTGAGCAGAAAATACACCACAATTAGTTCAAGTCCCTTCAGAAAACCCACCAGTTTCCTGATTAGTACAAGTAAATAAAAGCTGATCAAATGTGATGGAAAATTAAATCCTGGTCTGTGGAGAAAGAGAAGGATACAAATAGATGTATGAAGGAGACAAAAACACAAATTCAGGACTGATCTGGTCACTAACAGCTTTCCTCTGCAGCAACAAGCAAACAGAGACGGTGTGAGCATCTCAATAGTTCAATAAACCGTTAACCTGCTGCTGCAGCTCTCACACAGGACATCAGCTTCTCTTCCAGAAACAGGCATCAGAAAGAAGGTCTGGTGTCAACCTGCCCTCCATCCAGGTCCTGGATTCCTCTGGTATCAGCAAAGACGCCTCGCATCCAGGATTTAACCTTTCACCTCTCCCCTCTGGTCAGCGCTACAGAACACCAAACCACTAGACGTCAGCGTGTTGAACCATCACACTCAACACCCAGAAAGCAGGAAAAAGAAAACCCAATCACCCAAACTATAATACAGGATCTTCAGATTCTGCTCCTGTCTAGTGCTTTATCAGTCTGGAGAAGTGTTCATCAGTGTTTGTGGATAAGAAGAAGAGCTAACGTGAGACCAGAGTCAGATTCCTGGTCATAAAGCTGGCTCTGAAACCTCAGGTCTGATCCTCAACCCAGATCCATAATGGTAAACATCCTGCATCTGTATGAACTCCATCTTTACTCCCATTCAAACACAGAGGTGGAGCTACCACCACCAGCAGGTGGGTGAAGTATCCTGCCTGAGGACACAACTATGTGACCCTGCAGAAACTGAACCGACAACCCTCTGGTTGCAGGACAAACATTCTACCTACCTACTGAGCTACCACTTCTCAGAATAAATATTAAAAATCATAATTAACCATGAGGTAACATGACTAAACATGAATGAGCATGAATAACTTTCATCCAGAACCTGCTCAGCTCCACCTGATGACACCAACTTTTCCTGCCAAGGACACAACTTAGTTCCGGTTCTGCAGGTGTGACGTCATCTGTGCACGGTTCGGCGTCCTGCGGTCCGGTTCGGAATGCTGCAGCGTGGCTGTGTGATCGGAACCAGACCCGGATCCGAAGCCGTTAACTCACCAGAACGGTTCGAGACTCAGCAGCAGAACTCCGGTACCGGATGATGCTGAAGCGTCGGAACCACTGCGGTCCATTTGTCCTCCAATCAGAGGAGAGGAGAGGCTCTGTCCGCTTCCTGTCAGCTGTAAGCACCGCTGCGGTCAAACGGACGGAACCACTACCGGTACCAGTCCGTCGGAACCACTACCGGACCGGTAAAACACCGGTACCAGACCGGTGTTACTGTCAGCAAACTCTGATGCTCCACTGTCTCCTCCCCTCTTCATCTCATCCTCCTCCTCCTCCTCCTCCTCCTCCTCCTCCTTTGCAGCACCTTTTTTATTAGCATTTATTTATTTATTTATATCATTTTACAGATGAAGGAGGTTTAGAATCAGAACCAGTTTTTATTGTTTTTATACAAAAAAATAAAAATAAAGGAAATAATCTGCAGTTTCATCCAGTGCAAACTAAAAACAGCAACAAAAAAACAAACAAACAAAAAAAAACATGCTTCCTATAAATGGTTAAAGAAAAAGTTAAAATGCTTCAAGAGAATGTATAAAATATGTGTTTATATATTTAATATACCAGCTTGTGTACTTTACTGGCTTTTAAGAGTTCACAGCTGAAGAGTTTAAGGCACAGTTTGAATAAGTATCATTACATTTTAGTAAGTATTCAAATAGTATTAAATACTGCGACAGCCCTGGAATAATAAAGTTTAACCTGCATCAGGATGTTTTACATTAAAATGGGACTAAGATTTGAATGAAAACAACTCACAATATTTCCAGTCGTTTCCTTTACAACACTGAAAAACACTATTTTCTTTTTTAATAACAAAAAAATTTAATAAAAATAAATAAAAACACATTTTTCTTTTGAGCATTAAATATTTGTTGTTTACCTGTAAATGTTATAAATCACAGGACATAAAATTTAAAAAACCTTCCAAAGTGTCAAATCTATTAAGTGATGAACCTGAAACAGCCTTTAATCCTGTTGAACTACATCTCCCACTTCATCTAAAGGCTGTGACTGGCCGGTATCACTGCTCTGAGATAGTCTAGTATTCCTACTATCTCAGATAGTTTTTATTATGTCTCTGCTGCTGAAAATTCCCTGTCTGGTTGATGTGAAACTATTTAATAATCCATGAAGGGCACGTCTAAATCAGTGAGCTAATTCTAACTTTAGCCCAAATTTAGACCCTGTCTCCAACCCTAACCCTAACATTCTAGAAAAATGTTTATGTTTCACAGAATCGACCTTTAGAAGAGAGTCTAACCCTGATCTGGACTGCTCATCTGGAGGATTTCTGGTGTTCTCCTGATGGAAGGAGACCCAAGTCAGACCTGGAACTCTCTGAAGGGATTTGAGATCCTCCCAGTCCGGGAACTCCTTGGGATTCTCAGCTGGAAGGGGTTCCTTCCTTGACCTGGTACCTTCAGGACCTGGCCTTGGATGACTGGAAGAAAATGAATGGATGAAAATGTACATAATCAATGTTCTGAACATGATAAAAATGAGCAAATATTTAGAAAAAAAAACTGATATGATGAATAAAACCAGAAGTGAAGTCTTGAGTTTGTGTTCTTTTTTTTAAGATCACAGGTCTTTTTTCTTCATAAGGGATTTTCCACAGACCAGCCTAGGCATCACAGTGGGGTTCAGTCAAACCACCTCTAACAGATAACTGGAAAACTCAGGAAGGTTTGTAGGATAAAATATGTATTTACAAAAATACAACCTTAATGTCTACATGTTCACATGAAGTCATGTTCTGTAGGACAGAGACAGAAGTCCAGGTTCAGAGCAGACAGCAGGGGGCAGCAGAGAGACAAATGAATCAGGAGTCGTTTGCTTTAAAATGACTTTAGAAATAAACTGAGTTTAATTGAAATGATCTAATTAAACAAGTTCAGGTAATGACGGTTGTTTAGTATCGTACTTTAAATATTTTTACTAACACATGACAAGTTTATACATTTTAAAATATTTTAGTTCTATATTTGTTTTTCAAAGGTTTTATTCCCTTTGTTGTAGTGTTTATTTTCAGAACGTCACAAAAAAGCCTCTATGGTTCACAAGAGTCAAAGCTTCATGATGCTTCATTTGCTCTACTGTGCCACCAAGTGGACAGAAAGTGTATAACAGTCAGTGATCATGATGTCTTCAGTGCTTTAACACATTTACCTTTACTTTCTTCTTGGATTCTTTCTCTCTGACCTCCACCAGAGCGTTCAAGGTCTGAAGGAAATAAAGAACCCTAGAAATAACAAATCAGAATATTTACAGTTGTTATGCAATGTCTAAGAAACTGTTTGCAGTCCCAGTGCAAGAGAACAAACACTAAAAGCACAATAATACATTTTTCTTTATATATGGATAAATAAAAAGTAAAAAAATTAGAATAAATGGTTAAAACAGAATATATAATTTATATATTTTATTATACAGTAAGCTTGCGCAACTTGTATTATGATTGCACAGAAGTTCACAGGTGACTTGTTTTTATTGAACAGGTTGTAAAAAGAGGCCTAGCCCTCAATCAGTTATTTAATATTAAACAGACCTGAGATCTGTGCTGTTTGTTTAAGTAAATGGAGTCTAACAGACACACCAGCCCTGTGGGAGAACATAATTCAAAGCTACAACAAGCTTTTTGACCACTTTATCCTCCACAGAAGTGAAAAGCTGAAAATCCTCAACTGGTCATCATTCTTCTCCCCTGATGTCTACAAATAGAGTATTTAACTAAAGACTCAGTTAGTTACATTTAAAAAGTTCCTGTTTATCACGTAAAGCTGATCCTAAAATGTATTTTTAACATCCTAAAATATCACCGAGGTTTTTGTTACACAGAATCTGCTGTTTCTGCTTCTTACGAATAGTTCCTACAGACCGCATTAAGAAGCATCAGGTCAAAATGTTCTCAGACGGGAGAAATCCGCCTTTATCTGGATGGTTCTATCGAAAAATAAAAATCTAATGAAAAACAAACAAAAAACATTTAAAAATATGGGTCCTAGGTCCACATAATATGAGGGAGAACCATCGCGTTTCGCTGCATCTTCTATTTTGAATCAGGAGCCAAACCAGCGAACCACTTCCGGATTCGGTCACGTGGTACGGCTAGTTCAGGTTCAGGCGTCATCAGCGACGTCACTGATACGAGCCTCGATACGCGCTTGACAGAAATCTTCCTGAATTACACGCCTGGGACCGTGGACTCGGAGGGAAACGAGCCGACATGAACCGCAGTGAATTCAGCTGCTTTGAGTTCGAGCGGCGCTTCGATGAGAAACGAGCTCTGAAATGGATGCAGGAAAACTGGTGAGCACATTTCAGCTAAACACCTGCACTTAGTTCAGACTGGCTGATCAAGTTTGAGTTGAACCTGACAGAAACAAACTCTGGGTTTTACTGGAGCAGCCGTGGGTTTAAATGAGCCTGGATTAGAAAAATAAACTCATTTTAACTAAATTAAAACACTGGTTTATCAGGATAAACACCATAACTATCTCAGAGTTTATATATATAGGATCCTGCATCCATCTGAGTTTATAATACAGGAGCCTCCATCTAATTCAGAGTTAATAAACAGGAACCTCCATGTAACTCAGGGATAATAAACAGTGACCTTCATGTAACTCAAGAACAACCTCACTGTTTAATTTGAGCTGCTTCTCATTGGAGGAAACCATCGTCACGTCTCCCTCTCTGTACTCTTCTTCTAGTGTAATTTGTGTTTTAAATTCCAGCAGCAGGTTTTTACCACTCCTTGAGTTTGCTGATTAGATCAGCTTTTAACTTTGACAGTTCCTGCTGGTTTTTGATGCAGGCAGAGAACCGGTTTCTAAATGTCTAATCTTTTTATTTCTCTGATTTAATTTTTTTCCTCTGTGATTTAAGGTTTTTTTTCTTGTGTTTTTGCTGTGATTTAACGTTTAATTTATCTGATTTAAAGTATTTTTTCTGTGATTTAACTTTTTTCTCTCATTCATTTAACATTCTTATTTTCTGTGATTTAATGGGTTTTCTCTGTGATTTAACATGCTTTTACTCTGATTTAATTTTGTTTGTGTGTGATCTAACCTTTTGTTTCTCTGTGGTTTAATGGGTTTTTTGGCGTTGTAGGACCCACTCGTTCCTGTTCTGCGGTCTGTACGTGGTGCTGGTTTTCGGGGGTCAGCGCTTCATGAAGGAGCGACCCAAGCTGGACCTAAGGAGACCGTTAGTCCTGTGGTCCCTCAGTCTCGCCATCTTCAGGTCAGTCTCTCCTCTGAAAACATTGTTTACATATTGGATGTTTTAGGATGAACCTAAATCAACTGAATTTATGTTTTTTATATAAATTATCATGTAAGCATTTTCCTCCTCAGAGAATAGCTTTTAAAACCTGGACGTCCCTGATTTACGCCCTAAATCTATTTTATGATCTTTATTATGATTTTATATTCAAATCTTTTTCAATCTTTAGCAGGAAGTAGAAAGATTAGATCTGGATCCTGGTCACTGACCAATCTGAGGAGTTCATCTGATCTTTTATGGTTTAGTTGAGGTTTACAACCCACTCTCTGTTCCAGTTATATATTAATATCAACCTGTCACCAGTTCAGAAGAACAAAAAAGTGTTCAGCCTTGTGGGAGGAATCTGATCAGGTCTGTTTACACACGTTAATATTCTATCATTAACTGTGTTCAAGTTGATGGAATTAATTTTCTCAAAGGTTAGGGCTTTGGTCAAAGTTAAACGCTGTAATCTCACTTCTCATCACACCTTCTCAGTTTAAAAGTTACATATACACAGGAACCTCCACCTGCACACACAGGAACCTCCACCTGCACACACAGGAACTTCCACCTGCACACACAGGAACCTCCACCTGCACACACAGGAACCTCCACCTGCACACACAGGAACTTCCACCTGCACACACAGGAACCTCCACCTGCACACACAGAAACCTCCACCTGCGCACACAGGAACCTCCATCTACGCACACAGGAACCTCCACCTGCACACACAGGAACCTCCACCTGCACACACAGGAACCTCCACCTGCACACACAGGAACCTCCACCTGCACACACAGGAACCTCCACCTGCACACACCGGAACCTCCGCCTGCTGTTAAACTAACGTCCTCCTGNACCAGTCAGATTACCACCTTCAACCAGTTAGATTACCACCTTCAACCAGTCAGATTACCACCTTCAACCAGTTAGATTACCACCTTCAACCAGTCAGATTACCACCTTCAACCAGTTAGATTACCACCTTCAACCAGTCAGATTACCACCTTCAACCAGTTAGATTACCACCTTCAACCAGTCAGATTACCACCTTCAACCAGTTAGATTACCACCTTCAACCAGTCAGATTACCACCTTCAACCAGTTAGATTACCACCTTCAACCAGTCAGATTACCACCTTCAACCAGTCAGATTACCACCTTCAACCAGTCAGATTACCACCTTCAACCAGTTAGATTACCACCTTCAACCAGTCAGATTACCACCTTCAACCAGTCAGATTACCACCTTCAACCAGTCAGATTACCACCTTCAACCAGTTAGATTACCACCTTCAACCAGTCAGATTACCACCTTCAACCAGTCAGATTACCACCTTCAACCAGTTAGATTACCATTACCATTTTCTCCTGATCAGAAAAATTATGTAAACTAATCAGACTAACTTTGACACGTAAAAAAGGTTCATCTGATCACCTGGCTGGCAATGATTTATCTATGCATGCATGTGTGTGCATGGATGAGCATGTGTGAGTTTGTGTGTAGGTGCGTGTGAATGTTTGTGTGTATGTGAGTTGGTTTTTGGTCTAGTTTGGTTTGATCTTAATTTCCTCTGTCACCTTGTAGTTTTCCTCTTTACTGTCCAGGTTTCTACTCACCTGTTTCCTGCTTGTTAGTGAACTCACCTGCTTCCTGTGTAGCGATAAATTATCTTTATAGCTTGAAATCAAATCAAGGAATGTATAAACTCACATCAGTCCCCAAGACAGGTCTCTGACACAGACTCCAGACCTTGTGAAAGCTATAAAACCTTCCTCCTCTCACCTGTTTCCTTCTATTGCTGCCATCCCTCCACTGGTTCTCTGATTCTGATTTGTTTGACATCCTTAGTATATTACATTTTTTATTGTATTTTACATTTCTATAAAATATTTTGTTTTTATTGTTATGGATTCATTTCAGTGACGATGTCTTTCTGTGAGTTTTTCTATTTTAAAAATACCTTGCTGAGGATAAATTTCAAAATAAAATTTAAAAAAGTAAAAATTTTCACCTGGATAAAAACAAAACAATTAAACACAAAGGCAGGAAAAAAGCTCGGCTGATACAGCGATAAGGTTGGAGAGAAGAAGGCAGCCGTGAGATGAGTTTAAGGGATTAGTCTTCTACATTCAGACTGCAGCAGCAGCAGATATGAAGGGAAATGAGATGGAAGGAAATGAGGGAAATCTGGACTCTGCTGATGAAGTCATTAAGAAGCAATTACACAAAAAATTAGAATAAACCAACACACATAAAATGCTGTTTTCATGATGAACTAAACTCCCAAAACAACCATTTTTATTTATTTATAAATGAACCGATTGATGATAAAAATACATTTTAATAATAAATTACATTAAAATCTACATTTCTTTTATTATTTGATCTTTTTAATTCTCAATTTTAATTTAAAATTTCCTAAATTTTGGTTCTTTACTTTATATAAATATATGAATTCCTTTATTTTTGTTTTATTTAAATATGCATTTATTTCTGTATTATTACTTCTTACATTTTCTCATTTTTATTTACAGATTTTCTTTTCTAACTTACCAAAAACTAAGCCTATTATGCTCGATCATTACGTTTGCTCTTTGTTTTTGTTTTAAATAACTTGTAAGTACTCATTTTATTTTGAAGGGTCTACCTATATCGGTTTTGTTTAGGTTTGATTTGATTTGCTTCTCTAAAAGAGACAATTAACACAAACAGTGCAGTTAGAACCTCTTCATTTTGTAAAAGCTTTAAAACTACAGAGGTTTTCTGCCTCTCAGAGGAATCATTAGAATCCAAAATCACCCCTAAATGTTTCACCTGTGACTTTCTAAAACACCAAGATTTAATCAGGTACCACCGGAACCGCTGCAGGAACCCACACATTTCAGGATACAGTGAAAGCAGAGAAAGTAAAATAAATGTGTGGGACTCTGATTTCAACAAGAGAAAAGTTTGTCCTGGATCAAGGTGAATAATTTAAAGTGACTGAATCAGTCTTAAGTTGGTTTAGTCCTGAATAACCAGAACATAGAAAGACTGATGCCTGCTAAAGAAAGGATATAGAAAGAGAATAATAGATGTCCCAGAACAGAGCCTTGTGGAACCCCACACCAAGTGTGATGGGATGTTTGTGTGATGGTTGGACCTACTTTCAGCAGCTCTCTGGGAAAGTCATGGCCATCATTGAGTCCTTCCAGGTTTCCAATGAACTGCGTGCAGGACATCCTCTTACCAACATTCTGGAAGAAAAATCATTAAATTAGTTAATTAGACACACTAATAGTCATGTATCTAACACGCTAACGAGCATGTATCTGACACGCATATCTCTTCCAGCCTGCTGGTGAAACATTGATAAAGAATTTAATTTTACTCAGCTGAGAAAACATTTTAAATGACAGCTCTTAAAACAATAGTTTTAGCTTTAAAATCTAAAAACACAAAGTATTTATTCCTGACTTAGCGGTTTGGATGAGGATGGCAGCAGGTCTAATTTAAATCTGCTGAAACTTCACTGCTCCTTCCTGCAGGAGCTCATCCTGATCCTCCATCCCGTCTCTTTAATCATTCAGCCTTTGAGAAAAGCTGCCAGCGGCCCACACTTCTAAAAGAAGGCCGGGGCTTTAAAATGAGAGGATTAGTGGGAACCTGCAGACCCTGATCAGATGGTGATCAGCAACACACCTCCTGGTACAGTGTGTTCCGGGAATCCGACATGACCTACCTGACCGTGGAGATCTGTGTTCAGCAACATCAGGGCACAGGTGAGCGTATGAACAGCATCTGCAGGATTACAACACTCCATTAGTTTTCTCTGGTTCCTCTGACCAGGAAACAAACTGTCATCAAGTCAAACTGAAGGAACATGAGGAGCTCTCATAACATCTGGTTTTATCGTCTAAGAAGCACCAGGACATTCTGATGAGAAATGACTAGAACGATGGTTGCACGAGGGTAAAGGACTTGACACTATTGGAATGCTACTATGCTAGCTAGGGAAAAGATGTATGAACTTGGATACCCATCATCCATTCTGACTAAGAAGCAACTCCGGATCTGGTGTTCTAACATTAGGAAGAGGAATCTGCTTTCACACACAGATTGATGAGGCACAGACAAACTGCCCCAGGGGAGCTATGGCTACAAATGTAGTTTACCACCAGAGTGAGTGAGTGAGACATGAATAATGGATCATCTGTGAAGCACGCTGGTAGCCTTGGAAAAGTGCTATAGGAATCTAATCCATTATTGTTTTTATTTATCTTTTACCTTCATTTAGTTGGATAATATCCTACTCAGATTTAGTGTCAAGAGAGACCTGAAGGGCAGTTGGGGTTATACTTCAACACATGGTCAGGGGATTTATCATCCCCACCATCTGAATATTGGTACCAAGCTCTTTGGAGAAGCACTGATGAACTAAACACTACGACAGCTGACCAGAGAATTAAAGCTACAGTCCAAAACATTTGAGTGACAGCAAATTTACTGAATCTAATGTCCCAAGCAAACTATGATTTGAAACATTTATAAACCTTTGATAAATACTCCGGACTGTAGCTTTAAGATCATGACCAAATACCAAGCCTACAGCCAGAATCCCTTACCAAGGTTATGCTATTAGGAAACATATGATTAAAGATTCATTTCAGGTCATCGCTGATGGACTTTTGACCTCTAATCTACGCCAGATGTGAGAAGGCCAAATCAGGTAGACAGACAGCTATTTTCACAGACGGTCTTAATAAAACTCCAGGGGGTTTGTGGACCAGCAGGGGCGTTGGACTGGGAGGTAAAGGGTAGCCAAGGTCCACTGCAGGAAGGGGCCCTCAAAAAGCTTGGANACAGGAACCTCCACCTGCACACACAGGAACCTCCACCTGCACACACAGGAACCTCCACCTGCACACACAGGAACCTCCACCTGCACACACAGGAACCTCCACCTGCACACACAGGAACCTCCACCTGCACACACAGGAACCTCCACCTGCACACACAGGAACCTCCACCTGCACACACAGGAACCTCCACCTGCACACACAGGAACCTCCACCTGCACATACAGAAACCTCCACCTGCACACACAGGAACCTCCATCTACGCACACAGGAACCTCCACCTGCACACACAGGAACCTCCATCTACGCACACAGGAACCTCCACCTGCACACACAGGAACCTCCACCTGCACACACAGGAACCTCCACCTGCACACACAGGAACCTCCACCTGCACACACAGGAACCTCCACCTGCACACACAGGAACCTCCACCTGCACACACAGGAACCTCCACCTGCACACACAGGAACCTCCACCTGCACACACAGGAACCTCCACCTGCACACACAGGAACCTCCACCTGCACACACAGGAACCTCCACCTGCACACACAGGAACCTTCCACCGTCTGTGATGTTCCATGTCTCAGTAGCCAGTTTTTGTTACCTGATCCACACTGCACCGGATCCTTCAATCTTCTCCTGCATGTGGTGGGTCCACAGGTGGATGAGCCCCTGTAACTGGTTCAGGCTGGGCCTGGCTGGTCCCCATGGGTGATAGCTCACCACCAGGTTCTTGCTTATGTGCTCCAATCCCATACCTGGCTCCAGGGCGAGACTCTGGTAACCCTCTGGGCCAAGTACTCTGGTACTCCTTTTTTTCTTCCATGTAAGGTCTTCTGAATGAATGAAAGAGTCCCAGACAACATAGCTCCTAGGATCAACAGGGCACTCAGACTCGATTTTAGAGGAGGAGCAAAGCAGAAAGTGTACAAAATGATTAAAAAGTTAATTAAAAGTTTGTTGTTTTCAGGGCTGAAGCCGATTAAACATTAAAACCTTTGAAACTGGAAACGTGTAAATGTACATGATTTTTATTCATGTTTTCTGTAGGATCATTTCAGGTCTGAAGGGTTTCCAGAGGGTTAAGGATTTCCTCTCTGCTGTTTGTGTGTTTTCTCTTCAGTATCATCGGATCCATCAGAACTGGACTCTACATGATGCACATCTTCTCTACCAGCGGCTTCCAGCAGACAGTTTGTGACAAGTACTTCTTTACAGCGCCGGTCACCAAGTTCTGGGCGTACGCCTTTACCCTCAGCAAGGCCCCCGAACTGGGTAAGACTTCAAGTTAATCTAGTAACCATCTTGTTAACTAGGTAGCCCAGTAACCAGGTAATAGTCTCTAGTTAAGTTTAGTGAGTTGAATTGAAGTGAACTGAGTCTGATTTGATTATCAGTTGTAACGCCCCCAAATGCGTTACTACCTCTGAAGTCTGACCTCTAGATCATCACAAATAATAACCATCTTTTTCCCAATAACTTGGAATGACTCCGTTATTATGTAACCTGAATCAACATTCCTTCCAGGACCCGGTCGTGTCGGAAGACTCAGAAGACTTTCTTTAGTTAATAATTAAACTTAAAGACTCTTTGATGTCTCATTCTAAAGGACACTACCTTTAACCCACTGTCTTAAAATGTCTTAATGTGATTAATGCATTTTCTTCCAGTATTAATGAATGTTGATCCATACATCAGTATTATTTCACATACATACTGATAAAGGTTATGACAACTACGTCACTCATTACGACAACCAATAAGAGTTAGCGGTCTGAGTCACGTGACATTAATAACTCCTCATTGGCCTACGTCCCTTAAGACTCCTTTAACTTCCGACCCCGGAAGCTAGAAGAAAAAAGAGAGAAGAAAAGAGAGAGCTGTTCTGGTCTGACACTGACCAGACCTCCTCTCAGCTGTCAACCTCTACACAGCTGACGCTTGTTGCCGGCTCAAGCGGAGACGGTCCATCAGCCCGTCTGAGCCGATGAAACCAGCTTCCCTCTGAGGTCAGACACTTTCAGTCTGACGCTCCGTTATGGGAATGCCAGGCCTCGACGCTCCCTGCCAGAGATGGGTCATCTAAGCTTCGTATCTACGGACGACACCGTGGCATCCGGCAGCCTAAGGCCCCCGCAGCCGTCTGATTCTGACCGAGGAGGGAACACCACCTCCGCGTTGTCTCATCCGACTCCAGCAGTGTTGATCCATCGAACGCAGTTAAGTACCACAACTCTGGTAAACGTAAAGGCCTCTTGATAAAAGCTAACAACTTTAGCTCACTCAAACTAGTTACTGATCCATCCGTAACTAGTACCCCTCCATCAGAATCCTTAATCTAAATTAAGTAAAACTCCCTAGTCTCCTAAAACCTCATGAGACTCAGAGTGCTAAAACTTATTTAAGATTCAATTCAGAACACCTTACCATCGTGAATGACTTAATGCTGACTACCTGCTAACTACCTCTTTCTTATCTGTGATATCTGTCGTATGTGTTTCTTAATAAAATTAATGAAGTCTAGTTCCATGACTCAGATTTCGATTGTCAATATTAAATACATAATCTACTCACTGTGACATCAGAATCGAACCTAGATATCCCTGTAAACACAAAAAGGTGATAGTAGCAGAGATTTTTCTCCGTGTAAAACTTACAAAACCTAGTAGTGAAACTACAGAAGTATGTGCCAATTATAAACCATATAAATAGAGTTTATAACGCTACACAGTCACCATTGCGTTGAGTTTCTGGTATTTGACCTCCTGTCCTCCGTCTGTCCAGGAGACACCGTGTTCATCATCCTGAGGAAGCAGCGCCTCATCTTCCTGCACTGGTACCACCACATCACCGTGCTGCTCTACACCTGGTTCTCCTACAAGGGTCAGGTGGCGGGCGGCAGCTGGTTCATGACCATGAACTACATGGTCCACTCCCTCATGTACACGTATTACACAGCGCGGGCGGCCGGCGTGCGCGTGCCACGGCCGTGCGCCATGGTCATCACAGCCGCTCAGATCCTGCAGATGGTCATGGGCCTGACGGTTCTGGGCCTCGTGTACCGCTGGATGCACGACGTGCACTGTCCCTCCAACATGGACAATGTGGTGTGGGGCTCGCTCATGTACTTCAGCTACCTGGTTCTGTTCGCCTCGTTTTTCTACAACAGCTACCTGAAGGGTCAACCCAGAGGCAAAGGAGCCAAGGCAGAGTAGATGGGTCAGCCGCTGCTTTTCTTCTCGTTTACAGTTTGGAGGAGGAGACGGACTCAGGTCATTTTATTTTGACCTCATCGTTGTTTAGAGCAGTGGTTCCCAAACATTTTAGCACCAACCATCACTGGCAAAATGATACAAACACTGATAATAAACTAATTAAACAGGGACATAATGACAACAAAACATCTACAACTATTATACCATGATTATTCAACTGTTTGTAATAATTAGAGTGGTATTAGCAACTATTTTAAATTCACTCTCAGTTCTGGAAAAAATCCCAGTTCCCCCATTTGTTGTTTCAGGACCCACAGTGGGGTCCTGACCCCAACTTCAGGAACCACTGGTTTAGAGGACCATAAGAAGAAAGGTCAGCTGACTTCATTTAAAATGCTGACTCTTTACTAAAACGAGGCCAAATATGTGTTAAAACCCTTTAAAGTGATTCTAAAAGCTCTAAGTGTGTCTGTAATGTTGATAAAGTGCTTTAAGTGAGGAGTGATAACACAATAATAAATACTGCAGATCTCAGAAATGTTGATGCAGTTTCTAAACGTTTTATCTGTCCATCCTATCAGGGTTCATGTTGAGCTGAAGGACAGTTTATCAGGTTGAGTTCAGCTCAGACGTGATCAGCTGGTTGACTAAGAGACTCGTGTTTATAACAAAACTCCTGAAATACAACATTTGAACTAACCTTAAGCAGCATCTAAAATATTCAAACCTTTGATTAAATAACCAACATCCATTGAGACAAAATACAAATATTAGGTTTACAAGAATAGAATGAACTCATTATCCCACATATTAGAAATATAGGTGTTACTAATGAATTAACATTAATGAGAGAAATACTAAGACGTTTTAGAGAATGACTTAGATTGATGCTGGAATTGATTATTAACCTTTATTTACATGTTGATGTGCATTATGTTGAGTTAATCTTCTAATTCAAATATAAAACCTTAAACCAGGCCTATCCAAATTCTGGTTTGTGGCCCTCAGAGTGATTCTGTGTGGCCCTTAACTGAAACCCCAGAATGATTTTATTTCTCTATTCGAACGTTGATGTACATAAACAATTTCTAATGTCCAATGAACACGCTACTTACAGAGGTACTGCCACCTAAAGAGCTGCCATGTCAGAGGTCAAAATCTATTTAAAATGTTAAAGTTTCAGTCCAGTCTAAAGTTTATGTTGTTTTTAGGTTAACTTCCTGGTAAACAGAACCTTAAACCTTCACTGACTTTTACCAAACCCCCGTTCCTAAAACCTGATTCGACCCAGCAGCAGGACTGAAGACAGACCCAGATCCTGTTATCGTCGCTGATCAGAGGAAAGATTAGTTTATAGAAGCTACCAATCAGATCTGACGCTTCTCTGTTATTAGGTCAAATGAGGTATTTTATGGGTTTTATCAGGTTCAACTACATCGAATCCCAACCAAACCGTGTTCGTGTTGTTTAACGTAAAACTGGATTTTCGGGTTGTTATTTTGGTCCTGCCCTCAGGTCCCTTTGATCTCAGAACTAAATTCTTCTTAAACATGTTTCTTATTGTTTTTAAAATGTGGTCTGATTGGACATTCGCTGTGTAGTTTGTCTGCTCTGAGCAGCTGGATGATGAATGTTAGATCTCTGACACAACCTGTTCAACTGCATCCTAACACGAGGCGTTATGTGATGTTGTGTAATAAAACATATCTGCACTTTTTATTTAGTGACACCTAGAACCACACCTGTGGAATCTATGAGGTGTAACCAAAGGGAAAGTGGCTTTTCAGGTTTAATAAATCTCATTTTATTGTTTTACTGTTTTTATTTTAGCACAGTGAACTCTTTGACACTATTGTACTTTTGATTATTTTTGGTTTTTCAGCATTTAGAGTCAATTTTAAACAGGAAGACAGAGTTGTTTAAAAACTACATCAAGAATAAATCAAGAACTTTGTTTTTGTGACTTTTGAAGCCTGTTTCCTGGACGGGTCGCCAGTCCATCACAGGGCCACACAGATACGAACGAGACAACAGGAAATAAATATTTCTCCTATTTAACCCTAAACAGTGGGCTCAGAAACAGAATTCTATGTAATTTGTGTGATTTATGTACAGTAGAATGTTGACCCTGTGAGGGTCAGAGTGAGGCCCCACCCTCCATCCTGTAGAGTCAGAGGGTCAAGTGTGCTGAGGGACCAGGCAGACATTACCCAGCGAGCCCAGATTGTAAAGATGAGAATTCCAGTGGGAGGGAGGCAGGTTTCTACTGGAGGAGAATGAATGAACTTGATTTCTGATCAAATGTTCTCTACATCTCTTCTAATATATTTCAAATGTTTAAAAAGTACAAAACCCCTGTTGGGAAATAAAACCACATTAAGCAAGATTTACACATGTTTATTTTTCATTAATGTGTTAATCTGTGCAAAAAAAAAAACCATGTGTTATTTAAAACAGAAAAAAGCTTTACTTCTGTATTTAAAAACCACTAGATGGTGCTGTGCTCTACTTTAACTGAAAGCTCGATTCATACTAAAAAATATAAAACTATTTTCATAGATTTTAGCTTTTAGCCACAAATTGTTTTTAATTTGTTGACAAATTAATTTTGGGTTTGCCATCAAACTGAATTCACTTCCTGTCTGTTCTACAACCCGACCCAAAGGGAAGTCCTTTAGGGGTCTGTTCATCTAATCGGAGTGAAATAGACCCAACCCAAAGGGTAGACCTTAAAGGGTCCGTTTTCCTGATCATAGTGAAACAGAACTGACCCAGTGGGAAGTCCTTTATGGGACCCATTTATCTAATCAGAGTAAAATAGACCTGACTTAGAGGGTAGACCTTTAGGAATTTGTTTACCTGATCTGAGCGAAAGCAACCCGACCCAGAGGGTAGTCCTTTAGGGGCCCATTTGTCTAATCAGAGTGAAATAGATCCGACCCAGAGGGTAGACCTTTAGGGATCTGTTTATTTGATCTGAGTGAAACAGACCTGACCCAGAGGGTACACCTTTAGATGGGCCAATTATATGAGTGGACTGGAACAAACCCAACCTAAAAGGAAGACCTTTAGGGGTCCATTCATCTAATCAGAGTAAAATAGACCTGACTTAGAGGGTAGTCCTTTAGGGATTTGTTTAGCTGATCTGAGTGAAAGCAACCCGACCCAGAGGGTAGTCCATTTAGGGATCCATTTATCTGATTAGAGGGAGACAGATCAGACCCAGAGGGTAGTCCTTTTAGGGATCCATTTATCTGATTAGAGGGAGACAGATCAGACCCAGAGGGTAGTCCTTTTAGGGATCCATTTATATGATTAGAGGAAAATAGACCAGACCTAGAGGGAAAACCTTTAGGGTTCAGTTTTCCTGATCATAGTGAAAGTGAATCAGAGTCAAAGGTCGGTGTCTTCAATTAACTTAGGTTCCTCTAACGTCTCCAAACGTCTCCTACAGGCATCCAGCAGTTTTTTCCTGGGCCCTAACGGGATGTGAATGCTGGTCAGGTCCGGCTCCAAACACAGCAGCAGAGCCTCCAGGTCAATCTTCTCCCTGCTGAAGATGGACATGAACTCACCGAGGCCCTGGGAGGCCAGGAAGGTCTCCAGAGGATTGTCCTCAAGCTCTGTGTCCTCGTCCAGCCCGACGTCCGTCTCCTCCCAGGGCAACTCCTGCAGGTTTCTTTCTTGCAGGCTGTAGGCGCTGCCAATGCTGTCTCGGTCAAAGCTGAGGGAGCGTCGATGCAGCTGACCTCTCAGACGGACGTTAGGCGCTCTGCCAACAGGTTCGCTTCCCACCACACTTCCTTCATTCCGTCCTCCCATCCCAAACATACCGGCTGTCACGTAGTTCCTCCTGAACACCATGGTGCCGAGCCCAGGGCGGGTGAACAGGGAGTCCCGTCCAGAGTCGGCACTGATCTCAGAGTACGCAGCCTCATAGAGGCCAGGGTCGCTCATGGCCCGGGACATGGTCTCCACGTCGTCATTGTTGTCTCGTGGAAACATGTCCCGGATGTTCAGACGGCTTCGCTCTCTGGGGTTGGTGTAAGTTCCCTGTTTAAGGAACATCACGTCGTTTCCCAGCTGTAGTCCAGAAAGCGAGTGCACACTTTTCCTCCCGTCCTCGTAGATCTTGAACGTTCCATCAACCTGCTTTTTCTTCTCTAGTTTCTTCTGAATCTTGGCTTTGCTCTTGGCTGTCGAATGCAACGTAGTCTGAAAACGAGAGAGTACGTTTAGCAAAAGCAAAGCTTCAATTAAACATCTAACATGAAGGTTTTACTAAATCTACTGTATGTGAAGAGTTTCCCCCTCTGACCCAAACCAACAGTATTTCTGGAGCGAACAAAAGGATCTTTACTCCAGAGTGGTGTACTAGACAGAGTTTCTACAGATGCATTTACTGCATTTATAGTATGTGTGTGAACTGATCTATATATACCAATGTCTTTACTGATTTACAGAGCTGTGAAAAAGTATTTGCCCCCTCACAGATTTCCTTCTGTTTTTGCTGACTCATCATACCTAAATGTTTCAGATTAGCAAACAGATTTCAGTCATCGCCACCTGCTGGTCTGGAGAAGTTAGTTATGTCAGTTTTTACACATTTCTGCAAAATCTGTTTTCGCACAAATGCAAAGTTATTTATCTGAACATGAACTGCCCTCTCCAGCTCCTCCTACAGGATCTCAAGGAGTTCCCAGACCAGAAAGGATCTAGATTCCCTCCAAATAGTTCTGGATCTCCTCTGGTACTGGAGGTTTTCCAGGCCCATCCCACTGAGAGGAGACCAGAAAATATCCAGAAGAAATCCTGATCAGAACCTCAGCTGACTCCTTTTGATGATGAGGCGATAACATCAACATAAAAGACGTAAACATGAACAAATGGACCAATCACCTGTGAGTATGGCATGTTGGAGGTGACAGTGTTGAACTTGCGGCTCAGTGTGCTGCTGCTGGTATAGCTGGAGAAGCTAATAGCATCTATGTTGTCAAAAGCTGCCGACTCCTTCGTTAACTTCCTCTCCATGTGTTCTCTGTGCTTCCTTTGGAGCTTCTCACAGTCTTTGATGTGGCGCTCAGCGGAGCGAAATGCTCGGTCTTTGAGTTTGCTGACCAGCTTGGGGTTGAGGGTGATCTGCTTGGCAGCAATGGAGTCCAGGTAGCGGACACAGTCCATGTGGCCCTTGGCAGCAGCCATGTCCAGTGGGGTGTGGTAGTCATTGTCCAGACACCACACGTTGGCACCGAAAGCCACCAGGAAGGACAGACAGGTGAGGTGTCCGTTGGCAGCAGCCAGGTGAAGCGGCGTGTTCCCCCAGATGTCACATTTATCTGGATCTCCTCTGAGAGACAAGAGAGGACATGACATAACCGTAAGATCAACCCAGAAACTCACCAGGATGAGACCTGAAGACAAACGGCGTCCATCATTTCTCACAACGTTGGACCAACAAGTCACTTGGTGAAGGAATGTCATTCATACAGCAATTACCACACCCACAGGTGACATCACTCCAAATGGGTGGAGTCTGTACTTTCTACCTCTTCAGGAGGTCACCACCTTCAGCAGGTGGTCTCCGCCTTCAGGAGGTCATTACTTCCAGTAGGAGGTCACCACCTTTAGCAGGAGGTCACCACCTTCAGCAGGAGGTCACCATTTTCAGCAAGTCACCACCTTCAAAAGGAGGTGACCACCTTCAGGAGGTCAGCAAAGCCTGTGTGGGGGGCCACTCAGTCTTAGTACCAGAGGAGTCTGGTTTATGTAGCCTCTGATCTCTGGGCAAGTAGAAGCTAATAGCAGGTTTAATATTCAGATGCAGAGCTGAGTGCAGGATACTTCCCATAATTCAACAGTGATGCTCTAATCTGGTAGCAGATCAGAAGAGGAAATGTGTTGATGAGATTCCTGATCGTTAGTTTGGAGGATTCATCACCATTGACCTTTCAGACCCTCAGCTTCCCTCCACGCCTCATAAACAGCAAGCAGCTGAGATGGACTGATAGAAACTGACTGATGCAGGTCTGGGTCTGATCCAGGTCTGGAAGTCTGGGTCTGATCCAGTCTAGATCGGGAGGTCTAGGTCTGATCCAGGTCTAGAGGTCTGGGTCTGATCCATCTAGGTCTGGAGGTTTGGGTCTGATCCAGATCTGGAGGTCTGGGTCTGATCCAGGTCTGGGTCATTACTGAATCAGTAAACGTTGACCTTTATGCAGCATCTCTGTGACCTTTAATCTGTAATCAGGTTTAAATCTGGGTCAAAGATTTTAAGGTCAAAATGTCAAATTGATGGCAACATAAATAAATCACTAAAATAGAAAAAAAACACACAAAGAGATCAAATAAAACAAAATATAAACAGGAAACCATGAAGACTGTTGGAGCTAAAAGCTGCTAGCTGCTTCTTCTTCTCTGGTTTAAATCAAACTTCTGTTTGTTGGCTCCATTTTAATGGTCCAAACCCCGAAACAGTCTCACACCCAGTCCCCAGACTCACCCCCAGACCTCTAGTCTCACCCCTGGTCCCCCTAGACTCCCAGTCCTCTAGTCTCACCCCCTGTCCTGTAGTCTCACCCCCGGCCCCCAGACTCACCCCCGGCCGACGATCAACCTGAGCCCGTCTACGTTTCCGTGGTAAGCGGCCCATAATGTCGGCGTCATCCCGTCCTCGTCCGGGGCGTTCAGGTCTTTCCGTGTCGCCTCTTTCAGGACGTCCAGGTAGCCGTCCCGGGCCGCCCGGTGGTACCGGTCGGTCATGGCGGAGCCTCGGTTCAGTCCGGGACCAGGACACGGGAGGTCCGGACGGCCTAGAGCGGCTGGAGCTCTGGTTGCTAAGAGACGGCAAAGCGCGCGACAGTCAGGTGGGAGCGGAGCCTGTAGTCTAAACCACGCCCACCTGGACAGATGATTCTGAGTCAGCCGGATTCCGTTTTATTACAAACTTTGACTTGTGAATTTATTTTTGTTTGTCTTAAGGTGAAACTTCTAGCCCAGGTGTTTTGAAATTAGCTTTTTTATTTTCTAACTTTTGAATAAAATTTAGGTTGGACTATGTTGGCTGCTTCCTTCTGCATATTACAGAGCTCTGAAGAGGTCAGGGCCAGGATCAAAGGTCAGGGGTTGAAATACATGTGAGAGCATAAGAATCCATTCCCTGGGTTAACCATGCCACAGATTTTTTTTGGGGTGGGTGGGTCTAGAGGTCTAGAGACTGTCTATCAACAGACTTGCTATGAAATGTCCAGGGACCATCTATAAACCGTTCATATGGAATGTCTATTAACCTACTGGGGCATCCACAAAGAGTCTAGGGACCATCTTAGTCTAGGGACCATCTAAGTCTAGGGACCATCTAAGTCTAGGGACAGTCTATAAAGAGTCTAGGGACTATCTAAGTCTATGGATCATATATAAAGAGTCTAGGGACAGTCTATAAAGAGTCTAGGGACCATCTAAGTCTAGGGATCATCTATTAAGAGTCTAGGGACCATCTAAATCTAGGGACAATCTAAGTCTAGGGACAGTCTATAAAGAGTCTAGGGACCATCTAAGTCTAGGGATCATATATAAAGAGTCTAGGGACAATCTAAGTCTAGGGACAGTCTATAAAGAGTCTAGGGACCATCTAAGTCTAGGGATCATATATAAAGAGTCTAGGGACCATCTAAGTCTGGGACCGTCTATAAAGAGTCTAGGGACAGTCTATAAAGAGTCTAGGGACCATCTAAGTCTAGAGATCATATATAAAGAGTCTAGGGACCGTCTATAAAGAGTCTAGGGACCATCTAAGTCTAGGGACAGTCTATAAAGAGTCTAGGGACCATCTAAGTCTAGGGACAATCTAAGTCTAGGGACAGTCTATAAAGAGTCTAGGGACCATCTAAGTCTAGGGATCATATATAAAGAGTCTAGGGACCATCTAAGTCTAGGGACCGTCTATAAAGAGTCTAGGGACAGTCTATAAAGAGTCTAGGGACCATCTAAGTCTAGGGATCATATATAAAGAGTCTAGGGACCATTTAAGTCTAGGGACAATCTAAGTCTAGGGACAGTCTATAAAGAGTCTAGGGACCATCTAAGTCTAGGGATCATATATAAAGAGTCTAGGGACCATCTAAGTCTAGGGACAGTCTATAAAGAGTCCAGGGACCATCTAAGTCTAGGGATCATATATAAAGAGTCTAGGGACAATCTAAGTCTAGGGACAGTCTATAAAGAGTCCAGGGACCATCTAAGTCTAGGGATCATATATAAAGAGTCTAGGGACCATCTAAGTCTAGGGACCGTCTATAAAGAGTCTAGGGACAGTCTATAAAGAGTCTAGGGACCATCTAAGTCTAGAGATCATATATAAAGAGTCTAGGGACCGTCTATAAAGAGTCTAGGGACAGTCTATAAAGAGTCTAGGGACAGTCTATAAAGAGTCTAGGGACCATCTAAGTCTAGGGATCATATATAAAGAGTCTAGGGACCATCTAAGTCTAGGGACCATCTATAAAGAGTCTAGGGACCGTCTATAAAGAGTCTAGGGACCATCTAAATCTAGGGATCATCTATAAAAAGTCTAGGGATCATCTATAAAGAGTCTAGGGACCGTCTATAAAGAGTCTAGGGACCATCTATAAAGAGTCTAGGGACCATCTGAGTCTTGGGACCATCTATAAAGAGTCTAGGGACCATCTGAGTCTAGGGACCATCTATAAAGAGTCTAGGGACCATCTGAGTCTTGGGACCATCTATAAAGAGTCTAGGGACCATCTATGAGGTACAACACCTTCCTACAGAACTTTTTAATAAGTCACTCCACCTGATGCTGTTGTCACTAGACTTACAGGAGATACCAGCTGAACGATGATGAAGACTTAAGAGATGGAACAAGGGAACTTTTTCATTTGGTGTGTGTTTCTCTGTGTGTGTGTAAATTAACCACAAAGTTCACTTCAGTTAAATATTTCATAATTGTTTTTACCCCTGAAGGCTCCATCACCTTTTGAAGCTTATGGAGCATAACCTGTTTGACCTGCAGATTTCCCTTTCAGTTGATCTTATTATTTGACCTCAGGTTGAATAAAGGACTAGTCACCGATGCTGTAGAAAATAAAAACCAATGAGAAATAAAGACTGGTCCACATTGTGTTTTTAGATCTGTTCTTTATAAAGCCTCTAAATAAATCACTTATAATCACATTCTTTATTGGTATAGATGGACGGAATCGATCCGGATTGTTGAGATCCGCTCCAGCAGGTCTTCAGATCCTCTGAATCTCAAACAGCCTGATGTCAGTGTCGTACCAGATGGGAGGATCAATGTTGCTGCAACGAGAGTAAAACACAGCAGATGTTTACAGCAGATCCAGCAGCCATCAGTTGATGTTCTGAAGGGAAAACGCTGGTTTACCGCAGGTAGACAACTCCCCACATGTAGGTGTGGAACCACATGGTGGTGCCGGCATTAGCCTGGTACTTCCTGATGAGGATAGGGTGAGGGACGGGTAACAGACCCACCAGCGTGCCGTGCTGCAGGAACTTCAGGATCTCAGACTCATCTGTCAGGCCCCTGAGGACAACGGGAAGCTGGTGTCATCAAGACCCGAAGCTGAATGTTTGGTCTGTTAACCGGCTGCTCCAGGATCTGCCTTACTTCACACCTAAACATTAAAATCAGCTCCTAACAGGTAAAATCACAAGATTACTGAGCGCTGCCCTTCTCTGATTTATAGAAATAGCTTCCTTATGCATGAACAAGAAGGATCAGTGTCTTTCTGAAGCTTTACAGGCTGAAAATAAGAGACAATAAAATAAATGGTTGCAGAATTTGATGAATACGTCACATCCACAGCTTTAAAAACAGAAAACAAACCCCTGGGAACCTGAGCATTCACTCCTGTCGTTCTTTTCAGAGTCTCTCAGAGGACGCCATTCTAAAGTTAGCAGTTCAACATGCTCATTCCTTAGTTTTGATTCCTAAAAACTAAAACTTCTCCAGCTGATTGAGGCTGGTTGCAGAGAGCAGAAATCTGAGATTAAAACTCAGAAATGTTTAAAGTTAAATAATCTCCTACTTGTCGATGCAAATCTTCTCCACCTGAGGGACCAGAACCTGCAGCAGCCTCATGATAGTTTGGAGAGGAAGTCTGGATTTCCACGACATCATCTGAGAACAGGAAGAACAGGGTCACCAGACAGGAAGCAGAGGAAGCTCCAGCAGGAACGACGGGTTCTCACCCAGTCTGGACTGGCACTCCAGGACGCTGCCGAGACGCCCCACGCTTGACTCCTTGAGGCCACCGACCTGTTTTGGTCAGACTGAAAACAGAATTAACATTTTAGAAAACAAAAAACAAACTCAGGTGTGGAGAGGTGAAAGGTCAGGGGTACCTCGTGGTCCCTCTCAGAGTTGGACTCTGTATCGCTGAGTCTGGCTGCGGCGTTGTCGGCTGGCGGTGCTGGAGATTGTGAGCGTGGAATGGCGATCATCGTCCCGTCTTCACTCACCTGAGACTTTTCTGTTATTTTATCAATCCCTGAAACACAAAATCAGAATATTAAACGGATTAGAGTTTCTGAGGGGTTTGGGACCTGGTTTTGGTTCAGATCCGGTCCTACCTGGAGTGGCCTCTAAGCTGGCTTTGAGAGTCCCGGGTTCGGCGGAGGCAGCAGGCCTGGATCCCTCCATAGACTCGTCTGCAGAGTTGATGTTGGAGATCCCAGATTTCTTCTTCTTCTGTAAAGCTTTGTGGATGGACGCCCCATCGGTCGGCAGGTTGGCCAGTTGCTGGAACACGCTGCGCTTCCGGATGATGGCATAGATCAGGTTGGAGTTACCTGGAAAGGAGGAGTCCGAGCTTCAGGTTGCGTCCTGATCACTGATCAGCTCATACCTTCGTTCTCACCATCAAACTGATACTGGATGATATTGTTGAAGACCTCCAGCAGGAAGAAGACCAGATTGTGGTTCTGAGGAGCTGAGAGGAGGAACCAGGGGGAGGAGAAGGCCTCCAGCAGGTGGAGCAGCTTGTTGGCCGCCACCATGGAGAGGCTCTTCAGGTACGGCGAAACTGTGGAGGTAAAAACTCTTAGAAACTGTCCTGCTCCTCCAGCAGGTGGCGCTACACTGGCTGAAGTACTTACTGTTCACTATGATGGTGAGCAGGCAGTCAAACAGAGGATGGAGGCGCTGGTGGCCACAGGTGATGATTTTATGAAAAATCTAAGGAATTTAAAACATTTGACTCAATCTGCATCCATCAAACATAAAGAGTTTAAACAAGTGACCCTCAACATAATAAAGTATCTATCCACAGTCCTTACCAGCAGGTGGCGATAACAGTCTAATTCTATTTATTTCACACAATAGAAGAAGGCGTGAAAAGCAGCTGATTGAAGGTAATAAATATTTACTCTCTAGCGCCATCACTTGGTGGATGTTATGGTTGATCATAAAACTTGTTTTTGTGTTCTGTCATTTTGTCTCAGGTTCAAACTCCTCCATCATTTCTTTAAGTATATTTGAAATGTTTAAAACTTCCTCAAGTTTGGGTCATGGTGTGTTTTTAAGGGGGTGGGTGGGTCCAGAGCCACCAGTTGAGAGCCGCTGGTTTAAAGGAGATGGTTTCTCACCACGATGAGCAGGTCTGCGTGGGTCCCCGTGAAGACGGAGATGTCCATGGGGACGCGCAGCGTGTACGGTTTGTTCAGACGGACGCCGAAGTTCCTCTCTCCGCTCAGCAGCAGCAGGATGAACACGCCGATGTGCACGAGGCCGACGCGCGCTGCAACACAAACACACAGAGCTTCCACAGCTTGAACTCCTCCGTCCATGGATGTCCAACAGGAAGTGACTTACACTGGTCTGCTCTGGCGTCGTTCAGGTAGAACAGGATGGGAACCAGCATCTCCAACACGTCGCTGCTCTTCAGGACGAAGAACAAGAACTTCTACAAACAACAACATTCAGTCTTAGTTCTACAAAAAGCATCAGGAGCTGCAGCTGGACCTACAGCAGGACTTCTCTGTTAATGTTTGGTTTCTCCTCTGAGGAGCCACGAGTTCCTCTAGAACCTTCATTAAAACAGAGAAGTCCAGTTTTCTAGAGGAACTAGCAGATCAACAACCAACAACACTAAGTTCTGAACGGATAAATACCACCCAGCACCTTGTTGAAGTCACAGAACTTCCAGAAGAGGATCAGCAGCTCCTGGTGGAACTGGATCTTCTTGGTGGAGTGAGGCAGGTAAGTCTGGACCAGAGGGTTGTTGAGCAGCCGAGCCAAACCTTTGAGGACGAAGCTCAGGTCCTGAAGGACAAGACAAGAGAACAGGTTGAAATAACCCACCATATGATCCTGGTCATGTCTAAACCCAGACCCCTGGACCTCACCGTACCTCCTCTCTGTGGATCCGGGACAGATAATTCACAAACAGGTTGTCGGGTCCACAAGGCTGAAAAACAGTAAAGGAATATTTTCCATCTACGATTTAGACTGAAGCGACGAGAACATGTGGGACAGAAGGTGTTAAAAAAACAGGAGCATTATTCATGGTGTTCCACAGAGTCCAGTACTGGGACCGGACGGATTCAGATGAACATTTGAATTTTGCAGATAAAATAAACATACAAACAGAAAACTGTTCTCATAAAGTTTTGTCTTTTATGAAAATAAAAATAATTTCAGAATAAGAATAATGAACGGTTTCATCACTCCTTCAGCTTACCTCCGCCTCCTCCTCAGGTGGGGGGTGGGTGGAGGAGTCCAGCGCCTGGAGGGCGGAGCTCGCGGCTGATCCAGAGTCGTGTTCCAGCGTGACGACGAGGATCTGCAGCGCCTGCTCCACCAGCTGCTGCCGCTGGTCGGAGAACAGCAGGTGGTTGTAAGGAAACCCGTATCCGACGGGATCGTAGGCACATACCACGTTCAGCAGGGAGGTGAAGAGGGGCAGGGTGTGTCTGAGACAACAACAACAACAACATAAACAACAACAACCTCTAACCCCTACCCCGAATCTCTAACCTTATAACCCCCTACCCCTAACCATCAGGCTCAGGCTTAGTGGTCAGGGTTAGAGGTCAGGGTCAGGTTTAGGGTCAGAGGTTCTGAGTCAGTCTGAACCTGTTTTCTGTAGAACAGAAGAAGGTGACCCAGGGGTCGGGAACTTTGCCGTCTGAGGCAGGAGGAAGGTACATGGCTTCAGAGAAACAGGTGAGGAGCAGCTTCAGCAGCTCCGTCCTGAAAACACAGAGAGAGGCTTCTGATTGGACGCGTCACGCTCATGACTTAAATATTCTCTAACAGATAAAAAACATTTTCCTAAAGTGTAAAAACATCAACTGATGCCACGATTCAGCTCAGAACTTCAGTCGTCTTTATTATTAATTATTAGAGTTTTTTTTAAGGAGGCAACAATGATCAAAACAAAACAGTAAAAGTAATAAAAAAAATTGTCAAATTAACTTTTATTAAACAGATTCTAATCCTAAAAAGAAAAAAAATATATATATTTTTGCTAGTCTTTGTTGCAAAGCTCTCATCGATCTACGTTCCAGTCCTCATCTCTGGTCATGACCCCAAAAACCAGATCACTAATACAAGCTGCTGAAATGAGTTCCCTTTGCAGGGTGGCCGGGCTCAGCCTTAGAGATAGAGAGAGGAGCTCAGACACCCCAGAGGGACGTGGCGTAAAATGCTGCTCCTCAACATAGAGAGGAACCAGCTGAGGAGGTCCTTCTGGTCAGGGTGCTTCCTGGACACCTCCCTGGGAAGGTGTTTCAGGCAGAAGGCTTCCGGGTCAACCCAAGACCCACTGGAGGGACTATATCTCCAGGCTGGGCTGGAAACACTTTGGGGTCCCACTGGAGGAGCTGGAGAGAGGACGGTCTGGGATTCCCTACTTGGGGTGCTGCTCTCGTGACCCAGACCCAGATAAGCAGAGGAAAACAAGGCGAGGCAAATCTTTGTAAAAGGAATGAGTTTGTTACATTAAACCTAGTTTGATTTATGTACTGTATATTAATCAGAATCGATCAGATCAGGAATAATCTGTAGGAAACAGAACCTAGAAGATAAATTCTCTTTAAATAATTATTCCTCTACTGGTTGAAATCAGCTAAAATAATCTAATTAAATTTTATAAGTAATTTGGTCACAAGTTTGTTTAACTGACCTGAGAAAGGGGCGTGGCCTCACCTGTTCAGGTCATGGACGTAGTTTGGAGGCGGCGACTGAGCGAAGCCGACTCCGGCCTCCCAGATGAGCTCACAGCTGTCGATCGGCGCATCCTGAATCAGAAACAATATGAAAAACATCCCACTGATGCTGGTTACCGTGGAAACAGCGTGAACAGGAAGAGGAACTTATTATACTTTTGTATTTATTATTGTTTTTATAATGATACATTCATACTGTTTTGACCTGTGAGTGAGTGAGTTGTGTTCATCCACTCAAACAGACCCTTTTTTTAAGTTTCCTTATTATTTCTACAGGTTAGCCTGATTAACACCAGTTTCAACTGGTTCCAATCTTAGACGGACTCTCCTTGATTCAGGAGCCTTTATCTGTCTGAATGAGTCATCGGTCAGAAATGTTCTGCAGGACTAAAACTGAAAAATCAGCCAGAGCCAAAAGAAAAATGAATCCAGAACAAGTTTAAAGGAAGTTCTGGCCACTGGGAGGATTTCAGCCCAGCACTTCCTGTCCGCCAAAACCCATTTTGACTTCCAAGGAACCAAATTGGAATCTGAGTTCAGGCTACCTGCAGAGTCCTCCAGTCTCAGCCCCTTGTGGGTCACCTGGGCAGCTGAATGCAGCGAGGAGAAGTCAGATCTGAGCTCAGATCAGCTCACAGCCTCTGTTTGCTGAGGATCCACCCTGATCAAACAAGCAGTCCTGCTGCTCCTTGAGTCCTGTAGAGTCACCTATTGACTCCAGCTACACCTGAACGGAGGCCTCGCCCCCTCTCTGTCACAAGACCAGGACTGGTATCTAACCTGAGTCTACACACCAGCTCTGGTTTTAAAGGAACATTTTCACTCTGTGAGCGATTAGTTCAGACTCTTAGCTAGAGATGGGCGCTATCGCAACATGAAAGAAATATCAAACAACAAATTTCTGATATTTAAGTGGGCGGACACCTCAAAACTTTGTTTTCAGCCTCCAAAATTAAAAAATGAAACCACAGAAGAGAAGAAACCGTCTGCCTGACAGAGGACTGGTGACCATTTTGCTCCAGCAGCCTTTCCGTCCAACATTCACACACCGGCGAGGTGGGGAAAGTGTCTCGTCACTCACTGACCAGCTGGTTCTTCCTCTGGTTCTGGACGGTGAAATCAGGACAGAACAGCAGGTCGGCGATGGCGAGCAGCAGAGATTCAGCCAGCGGCCGAGCCGCGTTCTCATCAACGCCTTCGTTCAAAGTCTGGAACACAGAAAGTCCGTTTAACTAACATCTGATGTTTAAACATTCTGGTGTAAAAACTAGACTTTTAAATCCTGAACGCCCACTGACTTGTCTGAAAGCCCCATCCACTCACCTGGAGCGAATATGTGGAGTTCACAGGAACTAATCTGGAGTTTATCTACAGCTAATCTGGAGTTTAAGAGCGTGATCTGGTGGTTAAGGAGCTAATATGGAGTTTACGGAAAAGGGGAATTGGTGGCCACATCCTCATATACCCCAGCAGCTGGAGGTTCAGTATAAAACTTCAACACATAGCCTGAACCGGGAATTGAACCCTGGTCTTTCACACAGTAAAATGCTTCTTTCCCCCTGAGCCACAGTCACCCTGTTTAGGAGCCAATCTAGAGTTTATGAGCTAATCTAAAGTGTTGGAGCTAATCTGGAGTTTATAGGAGCTAAATTAGAGTTTAGGGGCTAATTTGGAGTTAGTTTTCTGGGATCTTTATGTCTTTATGCTCAACATTAGCACACATTGATTTTGGCATTAGTAATTTATGTTAAACACTAACCAAATCAGATGTGCTGTGGTCATTTGAATAATTTTGCATCACTCCAGATAAAATGAGTGCAGTTTTTAGTTGTGGGAACATGAACTAGGCTGTTGTAGTTTACCGCTGCAGAGAGAAACCACGGCGTTATTAAAACTTTTAATTAGTTTCACTTCCTCAAACCGAGTTGGAGATTTCAAATGGATGCTCCTGCTCCACTTTCTCTGAACTCAGTTCCACACTTTCATTAACAGACATCTAATCCATCCTAAACTATGCTGCCAACAGGGAGTCGAAACAAAAAGAGCAGTGTTCAGAGACAGGTCTATGGAGCAGGTAACCAGAGCCCCCCTGGGGGTGGGGATGGGGGTCCATCAGGACTGACTCAAACAGCTGTTCTGACCTGAGGAGACCACCAACTATCAAACCCTCAGCTCAGAGGGTTAGCTTTATCCACCTGAAATGTTCCCAGTGGTTAGGGTTTGGTTAAGGATAGTCAAAACCTGCTGAGACCGGTTTGTGTCGGACTCGTACCTCGGCCCTTTTGGCTCCAGAGACGCTGGACCAGAAGAAGCCCCTCCAGTCGGCGTCCTCAAAGATGTAGGGCAGGATCCGGGTCAGCAGGCGGGCGCAGCTCAACACGACCCCACGCTCCTTCTCTGAGGGGCAGCTGGAGTCGGCACATTGAACCAGGCGCTCCACGGCCTGGAAGAGGGCCACGACGACCACAAGAAACCACAAATAAACACCATATCAATAAAAACACAATGAATCCTGACAGCTGGAAACAGAAATCAGGTAAAACTGTTTAACTGATCACAGATCTGGATGTGATTTATGATCCTGAAAAAAATCCTCTGAAACTGACTCCAAATCAGACTTTAAGTCAAATTAAATGTTGCATAATTGATTAAAATTAAAGGACTTTCGTTTATACATAGACCCGTTTTCCTCACATTAAAAAAAATAAATCAGATTTTCCAGAAATCGTCATGCAGCACGTTTCTTTCTCTGATTCATTCTGCCTTTACGTGAATGACCTTTGACCCCGAGTGTGGGAACAACCAACAGCTGCATTTTTTCTTTTCCAACTGTATCCAGGATGAGCGAGGAGTCAACAGGAGTGAGTCTTTGAGTCAGCAGAGTGCAATCGGTTCTCGAAAAAAACAGAACTATAGCTGATCCAGGACCAGCTGGTATCAACAGCATCAACTGGGAACGCTGGTTTCCTCCCACAGACGACAACATGTCTGATAGGTGTGGGCTAGCTGGATTAGGCTGTTGGTTACTAACTTTATTAACAATGTTTATTAAAAACAGACAATAAACAGGTAAACAAAAACACACACAGAGCTGAAGGGCCCAAACTGAAGGCAGCTTGAAACCAGGTTTAAACCTCCAGAGAAGAAGGTCTGCAGGAATCCAGCTGAGAGGTAATAAAACACAGAACAGTCTGAAGTTTTATTTTGAAAAGAAAATATTTCACAACATGAACCCAACTCTCCAGGTTAGGACAAAGATTGTTTTTACACTGAGATTAGAAATAAGAGATGGAGCGGGGATCGATCCAGAAACATGACTTCAGTTTGATTCTCGTTAAAGTCCAGAGTCTCAGTTCCACCCAGGTCCTGATGACAACAATCAAGGAGAATGTGGATGGAGCAGCCATCAATGTGCTTCAGGAGGAAGAGGACTGACAGTCATCTGCTTTAAAATCAAATGGAATGTAGCGTTTCTGGAATACTGCCCAAGGAAGAAGGTACGAGGGGAAAAGGATCAAGAACGGAGCCTTGTGGGACGCCTCAGGGAAGATCAGCAGAATGAAACAAAGAAACATCCAACTTTAGCCAGTGGAGATCTGCGCTTGGGCCAAGTTGTCTCTGAAGGATCTGAAATTCCACACACAGCCTCGGTCAGGCTTCAGGGTGAATTCTCACCTGACCCAGGTGAGCACAGGTTACCTTGTAGCAGAGGGTTGCCAGGTTGGATGGAGATTCCTCCCTGACGGCTCGGATTTCTGCTGCCGGAACCAGAGTGAAAACATCCTGAGCAGAAATGGAATCAGACCAGAACTGATCCCAGAACACGTCGTCGGAGGCTTCGACGGGCTGCAGGACCAAAAACACAACTAAACAGCTGATTTTAAAACACAACAACTAAACAGCTGATTAAAAACACAACAACTAAACAGCTGATTAGAAACACAACTAAACAGCTGATTAGAAACACAACAACTAAACAGCTGATTAGAAACACAACAACTAAACAGCTGATTAAAAACACAACAACTAAACAGCTGATTAAAAACAACAACTAAACAGCTGATTAGAAACACAACTAAACAGCTGATTAGAAACACAACAACTAAACAGCTGATTAAAAACACAACAACTAAACAGCTGATTTTAAAACACAACAACTAAACAGCTGATTAAAAACACAACAACTAAACAGCTGATTAGAAACACAACTAAACAGCTGATTAGAAACACAACAACTAAACAGCTGATTAAAAACACAACAACTAAACAGCTGATTAGAAACACAACAACTAAACAGCTGATTTTAAAACACAACAACTAAACAGCTGATTAGAAACACAACAACTAAACAGCTGATTAGAAACACAACAACTAAACAGCTGATTAGAAACACAACAACTAAACAGCTGATTTTAAAACACAACAACTAAACAGCTGATTAAAAACACAACAACTAAACAGCTGATTAGAAACACAACAACTAAACAGCTGATTAGAAACACAACAACTAAACAGCTGATTAGAAACACAACAACTAAACAGCTGATTAGAAACACAACAACTAAACAGCTGATTAGAAACACAACAACTAAACAGCTG
>SSNR01000008.1:520090-593844 GCA_006937965.1 Callopanchax toddi | reverse complement strand
AAACAGCTGATTAAAAACACAACAACTAAACAGCTGATTAGAAACACAACTAAACAGCTGATTAGAAACACAACAACTAAACAGCTGATTAGAAACACAACAACTAAACAGCTGATTAAAAACACAACAACTAAACAGCTGATTAGAAACACAACAACTAAACAGCTGATTAGAAACACAACAACTAAACAGCTGATTAGAAACACAACAACTAAACAGCTGATTAAAAACACAACAACTAAACAGCTGATTTGAAACACAACAACTAAACAGCTGATTTTAAAACACAACAACTAAACAGCTGATTAGAAACACAACAACTAAACAGCTGATTAGAAACACAACAACTAAACAGCTGATTAGAAACACAACAACTAAACAGCTGATTAGAAATTCAACTAATTTATGAAACACTTTGATCTGTGCTCCACCTTCTGCTTTACCCACTTCTGCACCTGCTGCTCCTCCACCTGCTGCTCCTCCACCTTCAGCTTCTCCACCTGCTGCTCCTCCACCTGCTGCTCCTCCACCTGCTGCTCCTCCACCTTCAGCTTCTCCACCTGCTGCTCCTCCACCTGCTGCTCCTCCACCTTCAGCTTCTCCACCTGCTGCTCCTCCACCTTCAGCTTCTCCACCTGCTGCTCCACCTGAGGCTCTCTACCTGCTGCTTCACCTTCAGCTCCATCTGCTACTCTATCTGCTGCTCCACTAAACACGAGGTGTTAAAACCATAAAACTCGTGTTGAGTTTCAGAGTAAAAGTCATGTTAAGTTTCAGAATAAAGCACCGACCTGCGTCCTGGTGGTCAGCTGGATCACAGCCTTCCTAAACTGAAGTTTAGAGTCGGAGTTTCCCATTTTGCTTTCTCCAGCTGGAACCGCGTCCTGAGGAGGAGGAGGAGGAGGAGGAGGAGGAGGAGGAGGAGAGCCTTCATCCGCTGCTGCCTTCAGGAGCGGCTCGGAAACGACACCTACCAAACTCACCGACACCAGCTGAGAGGAAGGACTTGTTTTGATGATTTGTTAACAAATACGTTTAAACAAAGATGTTATAAGATAAAAATCAAACAACAAAATATATAAGTCATTATTTCAACACCAGACTTACTGTGAAGATTTAAAACCATCAAAATGAAGCTGGAATAACTTTACATAAATTGTAATTATTTAATGAAACAGGAAAATTTCAGAAGAACAAACTAATTTTTAAAATAAAAAGTAAATAGAAAAAGTATTAAATTAAGTTAAATTTTCATCCAAATAGGAGAAACTTGGAACATTTAGATGTTCTTTCATATTTAAACTCTAAACTGACCCGTTATCAGGTGGTTGTGTGAAATCCGACTGTTCCTGAAAGCAGCACCATCCTAGCAGGACGCAGACGGAGTCTACTTCCGGGACTCTGATAAACCTGCTGCAGCCAGCAGTGATTACACGTCATCACTACGTCATCACCCCATGAGAGACTGCAGCACCTGTTGGAGGAGTCAGGGGAACCGGGGTCCGGTTCGGTTCAGCAGAACGGACCCGGTAGGTGGCGCCAAAACGTACGGGTCCAAAACCAGAACCTGATCCAGATAGGCCTTTAAGTTTTTAAACTGGTCCTGGTCCTAGTCCTGGTCCTGGTCCTGGTTCTGGTCCTGGTCCCGGTTCTGGTCCTGGTTCTGATACAAGGTATGAATTTTTTTTGTATGATGATGACCTTAATGTATATTTAATAATCTGACACCGAGACCCAATTTACTTTATACAAATCAAAATTTTATTACAATCCTACACATTACACTACTTAATAAAACTATAGATATAAAATATTACAAAAGAAACAAATCAGAATTAAGGTGATGAGAGTTTACTGAAAGAAGAGATGTTCAAGTTCAGGGAATGTAAACAAAAGAAATCAGGCTCAATTTAATTGGTCCTAATTATTAATGAATAATTTAATATTTATAAATAATTCACCAATCTGGCACTAGTCTGCTAGCCGGGTGAATGATACCAAAGTCGGCTTCTTGGGATCAAGAACGACTTGTGGAAGCAGGTCTCAAAACATCAGAGGGAGGTCTTTTTCCCATGACCTTCGAAGTGGGCTTCAGTGATCAGACAATAAAAGGTTATTTGATTTTATTATCATTATTAATATTAATTTATAATGCAATCTTCAAGTGCTACAGATAAACATGAAATGGAATTAAAAGCATTAAAACAATAAACTTTTATATTAAATGGATAAATTGAGGGAGGATCCAAGATGAGAGACATGGAATCAGAATGAAAAACAACAGATTTCACTAAACACAAATGTTTTAAGTCCTTTTCTGAAGTTTTCTGTAGAGCTCTCTGGGTGTCTAAGAGAGGTTCCACAGATATGGGGCGGCAGCACAGAAACACTCCATCTCCCATAAGGCTGAGCTTGATCCAGGGTACTGGAGGGAGTCAGTAGGGATGGAGGAAGCGTGATGCTGAAGTAATTTAAGATTTTAAAACTCAAAGTTAAATCATTAAAATTCTCAAAACTAAATCAATCCTCTATAATATTTACATTATTTTATATTATAATATCCATCCACCCATCTATAGATATTATTTAAGTTATATATATATATATATATATATATATATATATATATATATATATATATATATATATATATATATATATATATATATATATATATATATATATATATAGTTTGTTTGTTTTCATTGTTGTTTCTCCTTTTAGCCACCAGGTGGTGTCGTCACTCAGGTCTGCTGGATGAATAGAGTCCTCTGACGTCACACACAGACTCATCCTAGTAGGTTCAAATGAGAGCAAATGGTAAGTTAAGTAGTAGATTGATAGATAGACCTTTACTGTCCCCTATAGGAGAAATATTTCTTCACATGCACTGTTAGGAAATACAAATACATCACAAACATACAGTCAACAAGCATAGAGTAAAAAAGTGGAGAGGAGCAGGATTAATGTGTTGAGCTGTGAAGAGCAGAAACGGCAGAAGGGATAAAGCTTTTACTGAAGCATCCCCACTTCCACCTCAGAGTCATACCTGAGCCTGAGGGCAGCAGGCAGAATGTGAAGGGGGGGTCTGGGTCAGTGCTGAGCCATGAGTGTGATTGCTTTAATATTTAGGTGGAGAGGTCTGTGACGATAAGGCTGATGATTTTGGATACAATGCTGGTGACCTTGCTGAGTTTATTTCTATTAGTAGTGATGGATAGCATCTTAAAGTAACAGGGGGAGCAGTAAAGAAGGATGGGTTGGATAAATCTGGTGTATAACAGTAGAAGTTTTGGGGTAACAGAGAGCGCACCGAGCTTGAGGAGGATAGAGCTTCTGCTGAGAACGTTTATGAATATTAATAGTAACATGTTGCTCAAAGGTAAGTTTATTATTCAATGTGAGATATTAGAATGGCAGTGTTGTCTGAGTATTTGAAATATGTGGTGACGGTCGAGGGGCTGTAGAGTGTGTACAGAAAGGGGCTGAGTACACAGCCCTGGGGTGCACCATAGTGACAAAACAGAACATAATCTAAGCTGAAATCAGGTTTATCTTTCCTCTCCTTTCACATAAACAGAAAACATCCACAAATTCACTGAGAAAAAACCTGGTTGAATACGTTTGTTTTCAGCTCTTTATTGGAAATTTACAGTATTTTTTTTTGTGTTTTTTAAGTTCTTTGTGGTTGTTTTTGTATTTTTCTGTAGTTTTAAAACAATTTCCATAGTTGTTTTGTAGTAAATTAATCGTTTTGTGTGTTTTTGTGGTTTTTGTGTCGCTTATTTCTGGATCTTTCTCTGGTTTCCTCTGTATTTTGTGTTCTCTGTCTTCTGTTGTGTCATTTTGTGTCAGCGTGTTAGCATTTGACTTCTCATTAAATTTGTCTGGCAGTGATTTTTTTGTTCATTCTTTACACGTTTGTGTTTATTTTCCCACATAAACCCCTTTATTTTTCATGTTTTTTTCCTTTGTTTCCTTTTATTTGTTGCATATTTGTCTTTTCATCTCACTTCTGTTTGTGTCTCTGTTTAGTTGTTTTTGCAGGCGTAACTGGGCGTTTCCAGGACCTCGGGCATTTTTTGGACAGATGATCTGAAGTTTAACTGCCTTCCGGATGTTTAGTTTATACCTGTTGGATCCTACAACTACACAAGCAGCTCAGACAAGCATTTTAACAGGTGAAGCTCAGGACAATAAGTAAACAACGTTATAAAACCAGCTGCAGGTGAACCAGGCTGTCTGACCAGTCAGGTTTAGATTTATGGGGTGTGGTGCTGCTCCTCAACCTGTCACACCCTTCATTTAGACTCTGAGAAACAACATAGGGTTTATTTTCCAGCTGAATTATTTTATTTGTATAGTTTTGGGCTGGTTTTCTCTCTCTTTATTGTTTAAATTGGGTCCGTCCTTAAAACATGGCGTTTCCCTTTAAAAAGATGAGACACACCTTCTGTTGGGTTGCTACTAAAATGCCCGGATTGAGCTAAACTTTGTATATTTAGCAGCTGAGAGCCCAGGGTGGATCTGGGTTCTTCAGCTCAGGAACACAGGAAACCAACATATTATGAAAAGACACCAAAGATATTAATTAAAAGTTGGACTAGAGAAAGTTTTCTGAGCGTTTCTGGGAACTAAGAGGTTTCAGGGACTGAGAGAAGGAAAACAGGTTTGAACGTAACTTTGATTAATTGTGGTCTTTGAATAATTATTTACTTACAAAGATTTAACAAATATGACTCCAGAAAGAAACTTAGCTTCATCGGTGAATATTGTGGGTCTAAATGAGCTGTGGATTCCTTGGTAGATGGAGACTGTAAAAGGAGTTGATCAGTCAGAAGTAGGTGCTTTTCCCACGGTTCTATTCAGAGCTTCCCACCAAGTGAACAATGATCTGGTCTCTGGCAGCGTATTTCTGGCAACTTTCTCCAGATTAGTAAGTAACTTGTATGGAATTTAAAAAAATATATAATATTTCAATTACTTATCAGTGACTGATATAGTACTGAAGTTGACAAAATAATAGGTACAGGTTTGGATTCAATAAGAAAAATACAACAAAACAACACGTTTCTTTACTTTAAACACGGTTATAAAATGATATTTATCTCAGCCAATTAACTAAACTTATATTAACTTATTTAATCATGAAGATTATTAGTGAACATACTGATTGTTTGATGATGATCTGAAGTATAAAATCAACAGTGAATTAAGACTCTTTTATATAAAACTCATTGGCACTTCACTGCAACCTAAATCCTCCACCTGTCACTGGCATCTCTTTTTTGGACCAGAACATTATCTTCTCTTCCTCTGTCACACATTTAGGATTCTAATATGATCCCTAATTATCATTTCAGCCACACCTACAACAACTTTGTTGTTAGACTGCGTTCTTCCATATGAGAAATATTGTCAAAATCTGCCGCTCCCTTTACCTGACAGATGTAGAGAAGCTGGTCCACGCCTTCCAGCTCAATGGTTTTAGAACGCCCTGCCAGGTTTTATAAGAGCACCACAGACTGAGGAGTCTTTTAAGAAAGTGTTACAAACTTTTTTTATTTTCAGAAGCTTATTAATAGCTTTTAATATTTGAATTTCATGTGTGTTTTCAATCTGGTTATTATCACTTTGCTTTTTTGTAAAGGTTTTGTCTCTGTGTAGCATTTTGAGATTTGCTTTTCAAGTGAATGCTTTAAAAATAAAATGTATTATTATTATTATTATTATTATTATTATTATTATCATTATTATTATCATTATAATAATAATAATTATTATTATTATTTATATAGGAATCTATATTCAATAAAACTGAGTTTTGAAGAGATGACATTTTGATGAGCATGAAAGATCAAAATAGATTAAACAAATGAAATTAATATTTAATAAAAACAGAGAGAGGCTGTTTAGAATTGTTGTGGTGAAAAGTCAAACTCACAAACATGCACTGATCATTTACTACAAAAACACAAAAACTTTGTTATGTGTTTAAAAATGTTGCTTTTATGAGCAGAACAAAAAAAATTCACAATAAAGTCATTTTTTTGTTTGTTTTAAATCAAATAATCTAATTTTGTGGCCTTGAGCACTTTCCTGCTGCAAAGTGTCCTGATTCTAACTCACAGGTTAAACATTTTATTTGTTGATTTTTTAGTTTTTACCTGAACCATTGCAACAACCTTTTGTTTAAATCATGCATTCTGGGGTGTGGATGACAAATAAAAACAAGTCTAACTCAAAACACTCTCAGAGTGACATTACAGGTGCAGGGACACATGGACACGCCCACCTGGAGCTCAGGTATGTCTAAGGGGGCGTGGCTTCAGGCTCCAACCTCTTTCCTGAGGTTTTGTCACCCTGTAAAAGCCACCTCTCCAGCGCTTTCCCAGCCGTTCTGTCTGGAGCTGTTGGTGAGACGCTGCAGTGCCTTGTATCCTGTTTGGTTTCATCTCCAGCTGTCGTCAACATGGCCGCCATCCACGCCGTCGTCCGCACCTGCACCATACAGATCAACAACCACAGCGCCGTCTATAACCTCGTCAACCCAAAGTAGGACTCAGAACCAGCAGCTGAACCAGCTCTATGGCTGAGAATCTTTAAACATCTCTTCATGTTTGCATGTATTTGATGCTTCGTTACGTGGATGAGGTCAGATGGATTTTACTGTTTTAGATTTCCAGATTCTAGTTTGAGACTAAAACAAGTCAAATGAGAGACAGAGGATGATATTTCGGGGTTAAGATTTTGTACCAGAACAACATGGTTCTAACTCAGCTGTTGACCCTTCATGGTTAGGGTTAGTGTTAGAGACTAGGGTTAGATTTATGGCTTAGAGTTTGAGGTTAAGCTTAGGGTTATTAGTGTTCTGAACCAGGAAAACGTGGTTCTAATGTGACCTTAAATGCGTGTGCTGACTCATCATGTCTTCCTGCTGATTTCTTTAGAGTTTACAAGGAGAGCGGACACGTGCTCAGCGCTCCTCAGCCCACCATTCCCATCACCCAGTCTGCGACGTGCTCCTTCACCAAGGACGAACACACAGCCACTGGAGCGGTGGGGGTCTTGACCTATCAGCTGTCCAACGTCGTCACCAGCAACTGCAGCGAGCTGTTGGCCCTCATGTTCTCATTGCCATTTGACCACAACCTCTACAAGAACTGGGTGGCAGCGGGCATCTTTGCGCCAACTCAAGCCTGCGATGAAAACCTGTATCATTTGATGTACAATAAACATGATCCACACTTTGTGCGTCAGGAAGGCAATGGGTCTCAGTTGGTGTTTAATGGGAATGATGTGCAGGTGAAGGCCAGCATGAGCGGTGATAGCAAAGCCGTTATTACACTGGACCTGTACGATAGCCTGGGCTGATAAACTGTTTGTTACCATGTCAGAATAAACAGTTTGATGTTACTGATGATGATTGTTGTCATTATGAGCATACAAAAAGAATAAAACACAACTTAATCCACTTCTTGTCTTTGGAGCTTTTTTTATTTGAAAAGAAAATTAAACCCTTAGAAAACAGCATGTTTTTAATGAACAGAACTAAAAAAAAAAAAGGTGTGTTGCATCAGGAGGTTCTCAGGAATGAGACGAGCTCAAAAAACCTGCTCAAAGTTTGGATGGAAAAAACCCAGAGATGAAGAAATGCCAACATTCGTGACTGGAGACCAGGTGGAGCGACAGGTGGTGGGTGTGTGCTGAAACCTGGCGCTAGACTCTTTTGTTGTCTGGCATTTTGAACGACAGGTTCAAAAAAGTCTGGTCATAAACTTTTTACCCATAAATTCCTAAATAATTATACAAATAAAAACCTGAGGTCAAGGGTCAAATCTTGGCTGTTAGGGTTTATCTGTGGCCTTTAGTTGTAGTTTTCTCCTCCAGCAGAATGAAGAGTTTTTGGCTAAACAACAACAACTAATACAAATAAATCTATTTAAAATGGTAAAGTTTCAGTCAAGTCTAAACTATCAGAATTTTATTTATCAGGCTTTTATTTTGATTTAATTTCCTTGTAAAAACTGCAGAACCTCAAACCCTCAATAACTTTTACTAAACTTGTGAGCTCCGTTCCTGAAACCTGACTAAATCCTGCAGCGTTGCTGAAAACAGACCCAGATCCTGTTTCTGTTGCTGAAAATGAAGGAAAGTTTAGTTTGTAGAAACAATCAACCGGAATCTGATGCTTTTCTTTGATTAATGTAGATACACTTCAATGTCATTTACTACAAAAACACCAAAACTTTATTCTATTTATGGAAATGTTGCATTTATAATGCATTTTATGAGTAGAGCAAAAAAAAATTCACAATAAAGTCATTGTCATGCTTTGTTTACATCTGTCATCCCCGTAGCAACGACCAGGGAGGAGGTCTTAAGATCGTGAGAAGTAGAGAGTCCTGCTTGTTTCTGTTTCAGTGGTTAAAGGCATGCAGTCTTGGCTTGTTATTTAGCACCCCCTAGTGTCCATTTTAAGTCACTGTCATGAAAACTTTAGCATTGTCTTTGCTCAGGAACAGGGGTGTGTCTAGAATTTTTCTTGGGGGGAGCAGGTAAGAGCAAAGGCTGTAGAAGGGTGGCACACTAAAAGGTCATTTTTTAAATGCTCTGCAGTCTTGAATCGCAATGACCAGTAGACCAAAGTTTTAATAAGTTATTTACTGAAGTGAAACAAATAGATCTGTTTAGCATTCAAGAACTATGAAGCAGATTCAAAATTGGGGAGAACTCAATCAGTAGAACACAAATGACCATTTTATTACATCACAGTGTCACTATACACCAGGGGTGAGGAACCTTTTCTTGCTAGGGGGCCTTTTTTTTTTTTATAAAGTCCTCCGAGGGCCACATTCAGAACATAAACCAGTGATGTCCAATTTTTTCTAATTCCGGCAAAAATCACCATGTATAAAGTTCTCAGTCACAAAAAGTTGAATTGAAACATCCAGAAAAATAATTCTATTGTGATTTTTTTTTTCCACTTTTAGGTGGTTAACAATATAATAAACATGTCAAATTTCAATGAACAGGACAAAGTATGAAAGGATCAGTAAATCTATAGAAGATATAAAAGGGTTTGCCTTATCTTTAAGCACCGGAGAAAGAGGAGGAAAGAAAATAACACAACACAGCTATTCTCAAGCTCGTTTTTATAATCCTGTTTAAATTTCTTCATCTGTTCTCTGCATTCCCCGCAAGTCCAAAAATGGAGCTGGCAAAAAACACAAAGTTGCCTATTTGGGATTACTTTTGCTTTAACCGTCCGTTTGTGCAGACGTATTGAGGCAGGAAAAGATTCAAACATCTCTGTGTTCTCTATCCAGCTGAGCACGCTAAGCTAACACTGCTATCAGCTGCTGCTCCATCAGCAGATTGCCCAAAAAGACTTAAAACTGCAGCAGAGGTTTATTTAATGGAAGCAGCATGTTCACTGAAGGAGGCATTTTTGGGGGGGGGCTGCGTGTTTTGCTTCAAAGCATTGATATTAAAGTGATAATATGCAACGTTTTCATATTTTTAAATCTTTTCCTTGAGCCAGTCTGTGCTAATATGACCCTTTACAGAGTTAATGAAAAGTCACTTAGCCCCATCTGGTGATTACAGCCGGAATACCACATTTGCAAAATCTCCGTCGCCGTCACGGTACCCAGGAAGTCACGTGTCTCACGAGGGTTAGGCTAACCCAAAGTGGCTAGCTGTTATGCTAGCGCTGGAGTGTTTTTAGCTCATGATTCCTGATTTTTTTTCCATCTCTCCCTGCTTGAACACAGCTGATTTCTTTGAAGGAGTAAATAACCGCTCCTGTAGAAAGCTATGAAGGCTGAGGAGACATTTCAACAGTTAGATTTAGGTGTTTATAAGCTGAAACAATGGGCTAACTTTTTAATGGCAGTGATTTAAAACGGACACCAGGGGGCGCCCAAAACAAGCAAAACTGCATATTATCACTTTAAATAAGAAAACTACTGTAATTTATAGTCTAATAAAAAACTTACAACGGGCGTAGCTGAATGGTTCACCAAACACGTCATATGAGTTCCACTGGAACCACAGAAAGACCCTGCCTCAGAGTAGGAGCTAAAAAGGTTATAGGAACTGTGGGCCATGGTCCCTAGTTCCTATATGTCCAAATGCGTGAAAAAACGGCCTGGTTCCTGAAAAGGTTATAGGAACTACAAAAGGTTCCTACAGTCGGAAAGGGGCTAGTGAGTGCCACCCCAGTGGCCTCACCTCTGCACAGAAACCCCTAAATCTACCTGTTGAAATGTCTCTCAGCCTTTATTGCTTTCTACTGGAGCGGTTCATCACTCATTCAAAGAGATCAGCTGTGTTCAAGCAGGGAGATATAAAAAATCAGGAATCATGAACTAAAAACACTCCTGCGCTAGCATAACAGCTAGCCACATTGGGTTAGCCTAACCCTCGTGAGATACGTGACTTAGTGAGACTTCAGGGCACCGGACCAGAGACTCAGAAGTTGGAAACGTGGTATTCTGGATCCAAGCAGCAGATGGAGCTGAGTGACTCTTCATTAACCCTGTCAACGGTCATACTGGCTCAAGAAAAGATTTAAAATATGAAAAAGTTGCATTGTGGGCCTTTAAGTTGCCTAAGCCACAGTGACTTTATAAATCATTTCTCCACATTACTTATCTTTCCACCCTCTCACAGAATGTTATATTGCTGGGGGATTTTAATATACATTAATCTGCCTATTAGACATTTTCTGTCCTGTTTGGAGAGTTTTTAGACTCAGTCTGTTAGGTTTTAGTTTTTTGTAGGACCCAAGACGCAGGGATGAGTGCAGGAATCAGCGACAGCAGGCAGGTATAATCCAAAAGGCAGGTAATTTATTAAAGACGGCAGATAATGAGGACAATGATGAAAGACACAGTAGGATTCAACAGTGAATGGAAGGAGCTGACAGGTTTAAATAGGGAGGGAGACGAGGGACACCTGGAGGGAATTAGTGCAGGGAGGCTGAGGAGGAAAACCGGGAGAAACAAAAACCTACAGACTAGAGGGGCAAAAACAGGAAAACTGGGAGTAAACTAAATAACAGAACTAAACACTGGACATAGAAGGGCAGTACGTAACACAGTCAGTTTATTGACTGTCCAACACACATCAGGGGCCATACTCTGGACTTAATCCACTGCTCTGGTCTCATTCCTGTAAAACTGATGAAGTCCATTTTCTCCTTTCATTCAATGTCCGTCTTTCTGCAGTTAATCCACCGCGTCTCAGCTCATTTTGGAATCTCAAATCCATTGACATGGATCCTCTTTGCATCAATATGCTAATCCCAGATCACCTCTCCAGCCCTGATGAACTCATTTCTGTCACTCACATGTACTCTGCTGACACTTGCCATTCTTTATTATTGTTTTTCAATGAGAAAATTTGTAACATTGACCAGCACCAATCCCCTAATCCTCCAGTTCTTCTCCAGTCATTTTCCTTCCCACATCTTTCTCCATCCTCTGAAACCTTCGACCTGATGAGTAATCAAAGCCTAGCCTACCTGACCTGTCATCTTGATCCCCTTCCCACCATTCTAGTTAAAACTTGACTGTCCTCTCTCATTCCTTTCATAATTGCCATTATCCACTCCTCTCTCACTACTGGTATTTCCATCTCAACTTAAAACTGCTGCAGTCACCTCCGTACTTAATAAAACAGGTTCTGCTCCCAATAATTTTTTTAAATCTTCGCCTCAATTCTACCTTTTATCTCAAAAATTCTGGAGAAAGTAGTTGCCTCTCAACTTCGTTCTCATTGCTGCGTGTGAACTCTCAATCCCACCGGTCAAGCTGAATCGCAGGTCAGATGCACTGATCTGTGTGTGAACTCTAAACCCAGCTGAGCTGCTGCGTGGGCTGGAGGCGTTGCCTTCTGGTCGCGTTTTCGGACTCATATGCAGGGAAACATCTCAGAGGATACTCAGCAGGGGTCTGTCTGTGGTTTCGGACTTGTCAGCGGAGGGACGAACACCTGAGAGGAATACTCAGCTGGCTTTGGTGGATTCTGACCCTTATTCGGCTGCTTGAAGGAACCTGGCCGCTAAGACTGAAGGATGTGGAAAACCTTATCACTCCTGACCCAAAACAAGTCTGTTATTTTGAATTTGACTCCCCTGCAGGCCTTGAAACTGGCTGAAGACAAAACACGAGATTCCAGTAGCAGCTGTGGGTGGATGCCCCCCCCCCTTCCTCCCCCTCCCTCACACGTACTGATCACAACGCACACATGATACTGACGCACATCACGCCCTACGTTTCAACGTGCGCCTCGGACCTTATCACTCGTTCCTCCCCCTACAACCTTGGTCTGATGGCCGCGCTAAAAATGCTGCAAACTCAACCTAGGGGGGTGGGGGCCCCCCGTACCCCCCCCCCCCCACACACACACACACACACACACACACACACACACACTCCATCACGTTTCTTATGTTTTTGTGATTGTCAGAGTTTTGTGCTTTTTCTGTAGGAGGCCTTTTTTTCCTGTTCACGCCTCTGAGTTCCCTTGAGCCTAGGGGAATGAAGATGTTTTTTATCACCTCCACTCACACCCTCCCCTCCAAGCGTTTTCCTCTACAAAAAGGGAGCGCATACATATGCGCAGTCAACTGTTTCCTGTTTGTATTATGTTGTTTGTCTGAATCTTGGAACAGCTGTACTGAAACTAAGTTTCGTTGTATCAGGACGCTGATGCAATGACAATAAAGTCATCTTGCATCTTGTATTTGTCGTATAACTGTCTTTATGAACCCTTTCAGTCTAGTTTCAGCCCTGGTCATAGTACAGAAACTGCACTTGTAAAGTTCACAAATGACCTTCTACCTGCAGCTGATTCAGGTTTACTCTCTATCTTCATTCTCCTTGATCTGAGCGCAGCCTTTGATACCATTTCTCATTCCATTCTTCTTGAAAGGCTCCCATCTATTTTCCATAACACACTCAACTGGTTCCACTCTTAGCTCTCTGGTCGCTTTCAGTTCATACAACTCAAATCTTTCAGATCTGACCCCTCCCCAGTTAGGTGTGCCCCAGGGCTCTGTCTTGGGGCCCCTTCTCTTCATCATTTACATTCTTCTTTTAGGTAATTTATTCCAGAAATGTAGCATTCAGTTTCACTGCTTTGTGGATGACACCCAACTATACTAAGTTGTGACAAAATTGAAATTCTACTTATTGGTACCAAATCCACCTTATCCAAAGCTAACAGTTTTCCTCTCTCTGTCGATGCCTCCACTCCCCTCAGGTTAAAAGCCTGGGTGTCATCCTTGATAGCACTCTTTCAGTTTCCCTTGCTCTGCTCCCCACTGATGAAGTTCACAAGCCATCCTGAACTCTGATTCCCTCACTTTCAAATCCAGACTTAAAACCCACCTGTGTCAATCAGCCTACTGTGTTTGAATTAGCTTTACCTTATATGTTACTGGTATTTTGGTTCTGTATTGCCTAAACATTTTAATTGTTGATTTTTTTTTTTAGTTTTTACCTGAACCATTGCAACAACATTTTGTTTAAATCATGCATTCCGGGGTGTGGATGACAAATAAAAACAAGTCTAACTCAGGAGACTCTCAGAGTGGCATTACAGGTGCAGGGACACATGGACACGCCCACCTGGAGCTCAGGTATGTCTAAGGGGGCTTGGCTTCAGGCTCCAACCTCTTTCCTGAGGTTTTGTCACCCTGTAAAAGCCACCTCTCCAGCACTTTTCCAGTCATTCTGTCTGGAGCTGTTGGTGAGACGCTGCAGTGCCTTGTATCCTGTTGGGTTTCAGCTCCAGCTGTCGTCATCATGACCGCAGAGTCGCACTCCGCCACCATCCCCACCAACCGTAACTGCACCATAGAGATCTCCAACCACAGCGCCGTCTACTGCCTCATCAGCCCAAGGTAGGACTCAGAACCAGCAGCTGAACCAGCTCCATGGCTGAGAATCTTTAAACATCCCTTCATGTCTGTATGTATTTGATGCTTCGTTACGTGGATGAGGTCAGATGGATTTTACTGTTTTAAGTGTCCAGGTTTCAGTTTGAGACTAAAACAAGTCAAATGAGAGAGAGGGAAATGTTTCAGCTTCAGTTAGGTATAGTTAATTAAAGCTAAAGTTAGATTTAGGAGTTAGGTTTTGGGGTTAAGATTTTGAACCAGAACAACATGGCTCTAGCTCGACCTTAAATGCTTCTGTTGACCCCTCATTAGGGTTAGAGACTAGGGTTTTAGGGGGTCAGGGTTGAAGTTAGAGGTCAACCTTAGGGTTTAGATTACATGTAGGGGATTGGTTTAGCTGTTAAGGTCCTGAACCAGGAAAACATGGCTCTAATGCGACCTTAAATGCTTGTGTCTTCATTCTGATTCCTTTCAGAGTTCACATGGAGAGCGGTTACCCGTTCAGCCCCCCCCAGCCCACCATTCCCTCCACCCAATCTGAGATATGCTCCTTCACCAAGGAGGAACACACAGCCACGGGAGCGGTGGGGGTCTTGACCTATGAGCTGTTCAACATGCACACTAAGTATTGCAGCGAGCTGCTGGCCGTCATGTTCTCGGTGCCGTTTGACCACAACATCTACGATAACTGGCTGGGAGTGGGCATCTTTGAGCCGACGCGAGCCTGCGATAAAAAGCTGTTTCATTACATGTACCATGACAGAGATTTCAACGACTTTCTGCGTCAGGAGGCCAATGGGTCTGAACTCATGTTCACGGGGAAGGATCTGTCTGTGAGGGCCTGCATGGGTGGTCAGGACAAAGCCATTATTAAACTGGAGCTGTACGATAAAATGGGCTATTGAACTGTTTGTTAGCATGTCAGAATGAACAGTTTGATGTTGCTGATGATGATTGTTAGTGACTTATGAAAAGAATAAAACTAAAACTAAATCCACTTCTTGTTTCTGAAGCTTTTTTAAATAAAACTCTTAGAAAACAGCATGTTTAATCAGATAAAACTGAACAAAAGGAAAGGTGTGGTGCATCAGGAATGAGAGAAGCTCAAAAAACCTGCTCAAAGTTTGGATGGAAAAAACCCAAAGATGAAGAAATGCCTAAATGTGTGCCTGAAGACCAGGTGGAGCGACAGGTGGTGGGTGTGCTGTGGGAGGAGAAACCCTGACTTTTTTTGAACCAGTAATTCAAAATGACGGACAATGAAAAAGTCTAGCGCCAAGTTTCTTGGGGACAGCATCTTCACTGGTTCCAAACAGTCAGGCGCTAATCTATTTTTACCCATAACTTCTCAAATATATATATAAAACCTGAGGTCAAGGTTCAAATCTTGGCTGTTAGGGTTTATCTGTGGCCTTCAGTTGTAGTTTTCTCCTCCAGCAGGATGTTTATGTTCAGATTTTTAATAACGTGAGGCAAAAAAACAGCAATTAATACAAATAAGTCAAAACCTATTTAAAATGTTAAAGTTTCAGTCAAGTCTAAACTGTCAGAATTTTATTTATCAGGCTTTTATAACTGTAGAACCTCAAACCCTCACTGACTTTTACTAAACTTGTGAGCTCTCTTCCTGGAACTAAATCCTGCAGCGTTGCTGAAGACAGACCCAGAAAACAATCAACCAATCAAATTTTATTTATAAAGCACTATTCATGCCTGGGGCAGCTCAAAGTGCTATACAGATTTAAAACAAAAATAAAACAATTCTATGAAAATAAAAACTGTGCTCCCCCCCCCCCCACACACACACATACATACACCCACACACCCACATACACACACACACACACACACAAACTTTAAGATACCAACATAACAGTAACATTGACTAAATAACACTGGACTGAGCACAGAGGAACCAGGTCAGGAGATGCGACTAAAGAGATGGGTCTTGAGCCTGTTCTTAAAAACATCAACACTCTCCGCGGCCCTCAGGAGCTCCGGCAGACCGTTCCACAGACGAGGGCCATAGTACTGGAAAGAGGCCGCTCCATAGGTCTGTGTTCGGACTCTGGGGATTGTTAACAGACCGGTGCCGGAGGACCTGAGGGTCCGCGAAGGTTCATAAGTTAAAAGCAGTTCTTTAAGATAAGAAGGCCCAAGACCATTAAGACATTTAAAAACCAGTAAAAGAATCTTAAAATCTAACCTAAAACACACTGGGAGCCAATGCAATGATTTTAAAACTGGTGTAATATGCTCCTGCTTCCTGGTCTTGGTCAGCACACGGGCAGCAGAGTTCTGTAGCAGCTGAAGGCTGGACAGATTCTTCTTGGGAAGACCAGAAAGCAGGGCAGTGCAGTAGTCTAAACGACTAGAAATAAAAGCATGCATTAAAATCTCAGTGTTGTCTCGAGAGAGAGAGAATAGGGCGGACTCTGGCTATGTTCTTTAAATGATAAAATCCTGTTTTTACTGTATATTTAATGTGTGGAATAAAAGATAGCTCAGAATCAAAGAGAACGCCCAGGTTCCTGATTTGTACTGAAGGATTAAAAGACAAAGACTGTAGTTTCTGAAGGGACTTTTCTCTCCGAGCCTCAGGACCAATGATTAAAACTTCAGTTTTGTCCTGGTTGAGCTGGAGGAAGTTCTCTGTCATCAGGCCTTTATATCTAGAATACAGTTAAAAGTGCATCAATGGGCCGGGGGTCATCAGGAGACACAGAGACGTAGAGCTGTGTGTCGTCAGCATAACAGTGGAAGTTTATCCCGTGTCTCCTGATGACTCCACCAAGTGGCAGCATATATAAGTTAAAAAGTATGGGTCCTAAAATTGAGCCTTGAGGTACACCATATTTAGCCTTATGGATCCGTGAGGAACATGTATCCATGGTTACCATAAAATTCCTATCTGTGAGGTAGGAGCTGAACCAGCTAAGGACAGTACCAGAGAAGCCCACCAGGTGTTGTAGTCTGTTTAACAGAATCTGGTGATCTACTGGATCAAAGGCTGCACTTAGATCCAGCAGCACCAGGACTGACAGCTTGTGTGAGTCTAGATTACACCTTAAATCATGAACTATTCTAAGTAGGGCTGTCTCTGTACTGTGCTTCGTCCTAAATCCAGATTGGTTGTTCTCTAAAATGTTATGGTCATTTAAAAAATTGTCAATCAACCAATCAGATCGATGGAATTTGATGCTTTTCTTCTTTTAACGTAGAGACACTTTAATGTCTCGTATCACAAATGTTTACTGATCTTTTGCTACAGAAACACAAAAACTTTCTTCTATTTGTTAAAATGATGCATTTTATGAGCAGAGCAAATGAAAAACTTTACAATAAAATAATTTTGTGTTTGTTATAAATCAAATAATCTAATTTTGTGGCCTTGAGGACTTTTGGTCTTGAAAGTTTGGACGCCCCTGCTGTAAAGTGTCCTGATTCTAACTCACAGGTTAAACATTTAATTGTTGATTTTTTTTGGTTTTTACCTGAACCATTGCAACAACTTTTTGTTTAAATCATGCATTCTGGGGTGTGGATGATAAATTAAAACAAGTCTAACTCAAGACACTCTCTGAGTGACATTACAGGTGCAGGGACACATGGACACGCCCACCTGGAGCTCAGGTATGTTTAAGGGGGCGTGGCTTCAGGCTCCAACCTCTTTTCAGAGATTTTGTCACCCTATGTGAACGCCACCTCCGAAGCACTAAGTGCTTTTCCAGTTTTGTCTGGAACTGTTAGTGAGACGCTGCAGCGCCTTGTATCCTGTTGGGTTTCAGCTCCAGCTGTCATCATCATGCCTGAGACCGCAGAGTCGCACTCCGCCACCCTCACCACCAACCGTAACTGCACCATGGAGATCTCCAACATCAGTGCAGTCTACTGCCTCGTCAACCCAAAGTAGGACTCAGAACCTGGAGCTGAACCAGCTCCATGGCTGAGAATCTTTAAACATCTCTTCATGTTTGCATGTATTTGATGCTTCATCACTTGGGTTAGTTTAGATGGATTTTACTGTTTTAGATGTCCAGATTCTAGTTTGAGACTAAAACAAGTCAAATGGGAAAGAGGGAAATGTTTCAACTTAACCAGCTTAGTTAGTTAGTTAAACCTATAGGGTAAGATTTACGAGTTATGAATGATGTAAAATTTAGGGTAAGAGACTAGGGGATGAGTTAGTGATCAAGGTTAGGATAAGTTTAGGGGATTGGTTTAGAGTAGGGATGTACCGATACCACTTTTTTCAAAACCGATCCGATACCGATACTTAAATCTGAGTACTCGCCGATACTGAGTACCGATACCGATACTTCTACCACACAAAAAAATGCAACAAATTGGAATACAGGTTTTATTTTTTCTTCTCTGCTTTTTACAACAAATAACTGAGTTAGATAAAAAAGAAGAAATATATTAAAAATGATCACAAAACTAAAATATAAGGTAAAAAATAACCATTTTTCTGTGATTTCACAGTGAAATTATTGCAGTTTTCCACATTTTTACCAAATAAAATGAACTATTTGGCACCATCTCCAGCTCTCAACCCACACTGTTCCTCTTTAGCTCAATAGCTCCCCCTAGTGTTCAATATAGGAAACTACAACATAAATCACAAGTCACAGACAGTGAAGCCACTGGTATCGGTTCCTGGTATCGGGTAACTTTAACCGATACCGGTATCGGGCCGATACCGGTATTGGTATCGGTGCATCCCTAGTTTAGAGGTTAAAACTGTACTGCTCTCTGGTTTTTTCTGCTACTGCTGCAAAATTGATGAATCAGTAGAATCCAACGGCCGGCACGCAAAGCATCCTGGGATAGCCTTAGCCAGCGAGGATACACCAGACCTATCCTCGAAATTGGGGTGGAACGAGGAAGCATGAATGAGTATCCTTCGAATTCAGACAGCACTCGTCGCAGCGCTGTGACGTCATCTGTCTCGAAATGCGTCCTCTTAAGCGTCCTACCCCTGATTTCGAACATGTTCTAATGTGACCTTAAATGCTTGAACTGACCCATCATGTCTTCTTGCTGATTCTTTTCAGAGTTCACATGGAGAGCGGTTACCCGTTCAACCCCCCCCAGCCCACCGTTCGCACTACCAAAACTGAGGTATGCTCCTTCACCAAGGAGGAAAACACAGCCACGGGAGCGGTGGGGGTCTTGACCTATGAGCTGTTCAACATGCGTGACAGGCACTGCAGCGGGCTGATGGCCGTCATGTTCTCGGTGCCGTTTGACCACAACATCTACAAGAACTGGCTGGGCCTGGGCATCTTCGAGCCGACTCGAGCCTGCGATAAAAAGCTGTTTGATTTCATGTACCATGACAAAGATTTTACCAACTTTGTGCGTCAGGAGGCCAATGGGTCTGGAGCGATATATAAGGGGAAGGATCTGGATGTGAGGGCCTGCATGGGCGACGAGGGCAAAGCCATTATTAAACTGGAGCTGTACGATAAAATGGGCTGATGAACTGTTTGTGACCATGTCAGAATGAACAGTTTGATGTTGCTGATGATGATTGTTGTCATTAGTGACTTGTGAAAAGAATAAAAAAAAAACTAAATCCACGTCTTGTTTTTGAAGCTTTTTTATTTGAAAATAAAATGGTATAAATAAACAGAAAACAGCATGTTTATTCAGACATAAAAATGAACAAAAAGAAAGGTGCGGTGCATCAGGAGACTCTCAGGAATGTGACGAGCTCAAAAGACAACTCAAAGTTTGGACGGAAAAAACCCAGAGATGAAAAACGCCTTTATACGTGACTGGAGACCAGGTGGAGCGACAGGTGTTGGGTGTGTGCTGTGGGTGGAGATGCTGTTCCCAACAAGACTCACCTGAATGTCGAGTCAGTGTGTACAACCTGCACAAGTGATCAGGTAAGCTGTTCTTCCCTTCAGTTTTACTGAGGAATATTTTGCAGCTCAGTAGGAAGAGTTATTGAAACGGCTGTTTGATGTGCAGATAAACCTTTAGGAGCAACACGATGAGTGAATCAGCAGAAGATGTGGCTGCCAATGTCAGTACCAGGAGAAATGTCACCATTGAGATCACTAATCTCACCAATAACTACTGCCTAATCAACCCCAGGTAGGAGAAAAACAAACACGTTTTACTTCCTTCATCTGTTAAAAGAACTGATTTACTTTTTCTTTGCTGCTGAATGCATGAAGGGTTTTCTTGGAAAGTGGCGGCGTCAACAGCCCTCCCCAGCCCACCATCCGCCCACAGAAGACTGAAGTGTGCAACTTTGACAAAAAGACAGGCAAAGCTACAGGCTCGGTGGGTGTCCTGACCTACGACCTGTTTGAGAGGCAAAGCAACTGTGCTCAAGAGATGTTGGCCATCATGTTCTCCGTGCCGTACGATTACAACGTGTACAAGAACTGGATTGCACTGGGGATCTACCCCCATGGGAAGCCGTGCGACGAGGCTCTGTACAAAGAGATGTATTACAACAAGGTCCAGCAGGGCTTCATACGGCAGGAGTCCAACGGCTGTAGCCTCACCTTCCATGGCCAACACCTGGACGTCAAGGCCACCATGTCACCCATGGGTAAGTCCATCATGAAGGTGGAGCTCTGGGACAAGCTCTTCGAACCGATGACCCAGCTCCCCTACTGAACCATCCACCTGCTTCCTGTTAGGTTTACCATCATGGTGGGTGTCCGGCTCATTCTCTGTATACCTGTGTTACTGTGACACCTGTTAAGAAAATAAAGCCATCATTACTGAGAACACGAGTCCTAGTGATTAATGTTTAAATACCAACATGGTCTGATTTCATATTTTTCTGTCATCGATCCAATCTGTTCATTACCTTTTGAGCTAAAGTTTAATAAACTTTCAGAGGTGGAAATTATTTCAATATCTTAAAGGCATACTAAGTAACTTTTTCATATTTTTAAATATTTTCCTTGAGCCAGTATGTGCTAATCCCTTTACAGGGTTAATGAAAAGTCACCATCTGCTGCTTGTATCCAGAATATAGTGTTTGCAACTTCTGAGTTTCCGGTCTGGTGCCCCTGAAGTCTCACAAAGTTTAGCCCAGTGTGGCTAGCTGTTATGCTAGCGCAGGAGTGTTTTTAGCTCATGATTCCTGCACTTGTTTGATCTCTCCCTGCTTGAACACAGCTGTTTTCTTTGAATGAGTGATGAACCGCTCCAGTAGAAAGATATAGGCTGAGGAGACATTTCAACTGTTAGATTGAGGTGTTTCTAAGCAAAGACAATGCTAACGCTTTTACGACAGTGACATAAAACGGACACTAGGGGGTGTTAAAAACAAGCCAAAACTGCATAGTATGCCTTTAAATGCATCAACTCACTTTATACTCAGTTTAAATGTTTTAAACTACATGAACTATTCAGTTGTACATTTGTAACTTTAGTAAAGTTGAATAAAGTCAGTAACAAATTAAAATGGGCTCCATCCTTATATGTTTAACTCACTGTAGAAATCTAAAAATAAAGGATATTTAAAATTTTTAGGAATTAAAGTCTAATCCTGCAGGTTTCTACAAAACTCTTATAATTAAGTCCTAAAGTGCTCTAATGTCCAACAAAAGAAGGAATGTTAAAACACTTTTTTGCAGTAGATACTTTAAGCTTCCAATCACCAACCATCATCTCTTAACCTCTGCGACCTTTTGTTGTGTTCAGCCTGACACAACCCAGCAGGCACCTGTGACTAAATGCTAAAACATTTAAAACAGCAGGTCATGTCTCCAGACGCTTCACCAACACTTTGACTTCAACCTCTGAACGCAGAAAATTGCTTTGGGTTGCAGCCTCTGCACTTTTCCACCAAAAATCCTTTTACATTCTAAACAGGAAATACGTTTGACTTCAGTTTGGATGAAAGAGCTGCATCATTCGTACGTTCCATTTATCAGAAGTTTAAAGAAACAGGATTTACAGGAAAACCAAGTCAAATACAGTGGCAGCTGGAAAATATTTTTTTGGGTGGGGCGCATTTTTGCAAGTCAGTTTTCAGATGTGCAAAAACCCACATATCACCAGTAGAGCAGGGAATGAAGCAAAATATTTTCATCTGACAGAAAATCTTTCTGTTAAAAATCCCTAACACCAATTCACTAAAAATGTGGTGCAATTAGGTCACACACAGTTTTGGCCTAATTCTACACATCAAACAGTAAAGAAATCCTCAAGGAGACCTTAGAATAATATCAATATAATCAGATACAAAAAAACAACCACAATGTGGTCACAACAGAAGTTGTAAGAGTGTCAGGGAAAAAATAACCTGACCTACACAAGGTCAAAAACATAACTTAATATTCACAATTAAGTTTGTACAGCTTTCTACTGACACCACAAACAAATAAATACATCTATAACTAACACAGTCAGATAATTAATCTTACAATTCAGACAACTAACACAAACAAGCAAGACATAACAATCAGCACAACTAATGGAGTGAATTAACAACAAAATAAAGTCAAATCCACTGATAAGTCCCATCAAAATAAGTTAAATTATGATTTCAGACCACTCACAAAACTACCATAGGCCGCTTTGGCATTGTAAGAAAACGTAACAAAAAACTCCTCAAAACGGGTTAAACTTCATGAACCAAAGTATTCAATCAACACTATAAGTGTTCCGCTAACATTCAGTCACAACGATGACAAAGACATGTCGCTGTTTAATGCATCAAATCACTAATGAGCTAATGGCTAGGGCTAGCTAGCCATTAGGCATTTTTGAATAGGAGAACTCAACAACGCATTGTTAATAAAACAAAAGAAACAAACAAACCAAATGACTCACCGTCGAGTTGATTAAATCAGGACACAATATGGAATCAATCAGCAGGGTTGTCACAAGCTGTCAAGAAGGATTCTTTGAATAAAAATCCATTTAGTTTCCTCCATGATAAAAAATGTTCCAGCTACTTAGAGTTTCCGGGTCAACGTCCTGATCTGAGCTGAGACTCCGGTCTTCTTCTTATGCTTTGCAAAATTTTGCACCCCAAGGCTCTCCTATACTTTGCATGGAAGGGGTTTCCAGTGTGCATGCACCAGTTATAGCGTATAAATATTTGTGCACTCAAAGCATTTGCAGAAGATCCCAAAGAAACAGGAAGTACATCACATGACCTTTCAGTCTGGTAACAAAAAAGTGATAGAACATTTTAAAACTACACCTAAATGTAGATTATACACAGTACTTATAGTATATATAATGGGTAGATTGTTTATTTTCATTTTCATGTTTTTTTAAAAACTATTTTGTGATTCCGATCATCTTCTTCTTCCTCTCCAGCGCCCCTATTGATGGGCCGCCACTGCTCAAATAGAGAGAAAACGCTCCAGATGCATGAGATGAACTACAACACCTCCTGTTGCTTTTATTAAACACTAACCCAAAATGTTAACTTTGTGCCATCAACGTTATCCTTCTTCTTGGCTTGTGCAGAAGTGGGAATCTTTCTGCTCTGTGATTTAATGCTCTGATGATCCCTAGTTTGTGATGTAATGAGTGATGTGAGTCTAACAACATATAGTGGTCACTGTGGGTGGGTTTCCTGTAGATTTTAATGTCTAGTTTTCCATCAGTTCCAAAAATAATGGCACAATCCAGGAAGGCCAGTTAAGTTTTTGGTATCTTCCCTAGTGATTTTTATGTTTGTGTCCACTGATTTTTTTGGTTGTGACATTCTCATCCTCTTGACACTTTTATGCTCCTCCTGATTGCTCCTGCTGATCTGCAGCTGATTAGACTGCAGCAGCCTGGAGGAGAGGGAGAGAGGACACCTGCACCTAGTACAGCAGATTTGGCTATTTAATATTTGAGATAAACACAAGCCAGTGGCTTGTGTTTATATAATTATAAATTATATATTATGGAGTATAATTATAATTATAAAAATTATAGGTGGCTTGAAGCCACCTATAATTTTATATCAACACAGGATGAGGACTGAATCGCAGAGCAGTATACAAAGTGGATAAAAGTTATAGCTAAGCTAACTGCTAACTTAGCCAGCAGCAGGTCCAAATGAATCAAACTGTTTTTATTGCAATAAATCAACAAGAAAACACAATTATTTTACTTTGAAGAAACTCCAGTCTGGGTTGGTGAGGGTTGAGGTTAGAGTTGGTCTGGGTCAGTCTGGGTTGATTAGGGTCTGTCTGGGTCAGTCTGGCTTGGTCTGGATCATTTAGGTTTATTAGGGTTAGGGTCAGTCTGAGTTGGTTAAGGTTAGTGTTGGTCTGGGTCAGTCTGGTTTGGTCTGGGTCAATCTGGTTTGGTCTGGGTCAATCTGGTTTGGTCTGGGTGAGTCTGGTTTGGTCTGGGTCAGTCTGGTTTGGTCTGGGTCAGACTGATTTGGTCTGGGTCAGTCTGGTTTGGTCTGGGTCAGACTGATTTGGTCTGGGTCAGACTGGTTTGGTCTGGGTCAGTCTGGTTTGGTCTGGGTCAGTCTGGTTGGGTCTGGGTCAGTCTGGTTTGGTCTGGGTCAGACTGGTTTGGTCTGGGTCAGACTGGTTTGGTCTGGGTCAGACTGATTTGGTCTGGGTCAGTCTGGTTGGGTCTGGGTCAGTCTGGTTTGGTCTGGGTCAGTCTGGTTGGGTCTGGGTCAGTCTGGTTTGGTCTGGGTCAGTCTGGTCTGGGTCAGACTGATTTGGTCTGGGTCAGACTGGTTTGGTCTGGGTCAGACTGATTTGGTCTGGGTCAGACTGGTTTGGTCTGGGTCAGACTGATTTGGTCTGGGTCAGTCTGGTTTGGTCTGGGTCAGTCTGGTTTGGTCTGGGTCAGTCTGGTTTGGTCTGGGTCAGTCTGGTTTGGTCTGGGTCAGTCTGGTTTGGTCTGGGTCAGTCTGATTGGGTCTGGGTCAGTCTGAATCAGGATGCTGTCCAGGTCAGTGACCCAGCAGGTGGCTGGAGATAACATCTGCTGTTGTCATTGTGTCTCTCAAGTGTTGTTTTTATTTAGTGAGAGAGATGAATCTGATTGGACACACTGCTCGTAGAACACGCTGATGACCGTGTTGAAGCGTTCCTTCAGGTACATCTCCAGGGTTTCCAGAGACATCCTTCTGACGTCGTAACCTCTGAACTGTTTCTTAGCTGTCTGGTCAACGGGTACTATCTCCTCGCTGCTGGTTGCGTCATTGCGTCCGATGGCAGCGAACGTTGGAAATGTGTTCTTCAGTTCTTCAGGGAGACTGTGGTTGTAGTTTGGGCAGCAGTATGTGGACCATAAGTACTCTGGTACTGCCACTCGATGGTTCTTGATCCAGGGCTCGTTGCTCCTGTAAGGGATGACACCAGTCACTACATAGGCCTCTCCGAGGCAGTAGGCTGCTAAGGTCTTGTTGACAGTTTGCTCCAGGTCTTCCCAGGGTCCATCATTAGAGCCGGTCTTCTGAGGGACCACATTGGTGAGGGTGAAGGTAGCAGAGCGGCTCTCGTGGGTCTGGTGGTGAAGGCTGGGGTTCAAGTGGCCTCGAGTGAAGGTGGAGTTAACATAGTCCAGCTCCACGGCCTGGCTCTCTACCACATTCTGGTCCACAGGTCCAGGCAGGAAGGGCACCATGTTGCCATCAGCTTTAGTGTAGGCCAACTGTGGGTGAGTTGGATAAAGAAAACCATTACAGCAGATGGAAGGAACACAATCCTCTTAAAGCTACCAACAGAAATAAATAAACAAAACTCAGAGTAAAGATCAGACCTGGTTTAGGTTCATCAGGGTCATTCTGAAGTGGCTTGTATCAGTGATTTATCTACAGTAAGGACCACCTGTGACATCAATCAAAGTGGGTGGAGTTTCCAGGAACAGCAACAAGTCCTCAATACTCATGGCTAGTTAGATCAGTCTCAAGCTAAACTGTAGAGATTAACTAACAGGTGATATACTGTAGTGTTTTTGCTGTAGAGGTTAGCTAGCAGATAATATAGCGAGGGGAGCACACAAGTGGACCGAAGGTATGCATGCACTAGTGCATACCAGTTTATTTCACCACAACGCTCCTTTGTGAACTGGGACCTGCGTTGTCTTGGTATCAGTCCTGCAGCCTGTGCTTATAAACTGACAAGAGTGGCTCATTGTAGGCATCACTTCCTGTTTTGGGATGCTGCTAATGAGCGCACATTCATCCACAGAAGCTTATAGAGCCACATGAGCCACAAATTTAGAAACAGTTAAAGATTTTCTACTATTTATTTGATCTTATAACTTGTGTGCATAATATATGTAAAATTGTTGAAAACAGGGTCTTTTCACTGCAAAAACTGATTTCTAAGAAAGTAAAATTGCCTTGCTTTTAGACATTTTGTCTTATTTTTGTCTAAAAAGAAAATATATTCTTACAGCCCTACTTGGAATAGGCCAGATCTTCTTAAATATGGTCAAATTTTCTAGATTTGAGAAAAAAAAAATCTGCCAATTGGGTAAGCAAAATTTGCTTGGCTAGATTCCTTAAAAAAAAGCAAAAATTTCTGCATTTAGACCAATTTGCTAGTTTTAAGGAATCTAGCCAAGCAAATTTAGCTTACCCCATTGGCAGATTTTTTATTTTTTATTTTTTTGCTCAAATCTAGAAAATTTGACCATATTTAAGAAGATTTGGCCTATTTCAAGTACAGTAGGGCTGTAAGAATATATTTTATTTTTAGACAAAAATAAGTCAAAATGTCTAAAAACAAGGCAATTTTACTTTCTTAGAAACCAGTTTTTGCAGTGTTATTTTTGAGTCCAGAAAAATAGTAATGCTTTGATCTCTTACAACACACCAAATCATACGTTTATACTAAAAATGTTTGTTGTTCTCTACTTTTCCTGAACCAGACCAGACCCTTGTACTGCAGGATTAACCTGAGTCTTGTCTTTGCATATTTCTGAATACTCTTAGCGATGTGACAGCTGTGGATTGAGCAGCTCTGCTAATCTTGTTGATGGACGATGCAGTGGACAGAGAGGAGCCCTCACTGCAGACCACCCAGTCTGATGTTCCACTCATCGACCAGAAAAGATCAGCCAGGTCTCAGGTGCAGCTCTCCATCCATGTCTCTGAGCTTTCTTCAGCAGATTCAGCAACACTGTCAGAGGCTTCCTCTTTCTTTAATTAAAGTTTTAAAAAACGGTCCAAGAACAAAGAGCAGAACAAGACTTCAGAATGACCCATATGACCTTTAACCCCTTGTGGACTATCAGCACTAATTAACGCCAAACCACTTCTGTTCCTAAATCTGCCAGGTGGAGTATGAGGATTAGTACTTTCATCAACAACCTGCCACTTCCAGCCCTCTACTGCCCCCTGGTGGAGAATGCATAGGAGGAATAAGACACATTGTTTTTCTTTTATTATTGTTATTTAGTTTTATAATTATGCAATAAAACAAAACATATTAATTTAGTTGTTATATTAATATTAGCCAATGTTTAAAAATTTGTATTTCATAATTCAGGTTTTAAAGGGTTAACATATTCCAGACAGGTGCCTTCAATCAAACAGGACTAATGAGGGGTTTCAGGTGTTTCAACAGTTGGATTTATAATCTTTGGTCTTACTTTCGATTATTTAGAAACATTCAGACTTTAGAAATGATCAGACTTAAACACGTGGAACAGACCAGAGCCACTTCTCCTTTATAAAGTTTCACTTCCTGATTCTTTAGTTATTTCCTGTCAACCACGACATCAACTATTATCTGCTGAAGTAACAAAACCAGTAAAGTGTCTATTATTATAAAACCAGTGCAGCCACACTATTTCTGCTCTAAATGAAGTCGTTTCTACTGACGAAAGAGGAAGTTAGACTATACCTGTGGCTCATACTTCCAGCTGGCTTTGGGACGTTTTCCTGTGGGTGCCTCGTACAAGTAGCCTGAGAACCACGGAGAGCGGCGAGGTCGGCTGTAGAGCGTGGCAAACTGATATGTGTTGTTGTATCTCTGGCAGATCGGGGTCCCTTCCAGACCTTTAGGAGGCCAGGACTCGTAGAAGAAGTGCAGACACGGAGCGAAACTTCCAACATCAGCTGCACATGGAGCCCAGGCAGCGGTGGAGGTCAGGACCAGAAGACACGTCCATGAACAGGACATCTTAACCTGCTTTCACTCACACACTCTGGAGTCAGCTGACGACTGTTCCTTGTTACCAACACATGACTTCACTGTGAAAGCAGAAGTAGTTTAACGAAGAGGTTCTGCCTGTTTGGTCAGGAAACCAGTTCCTGCTGCGGATAATAAATCAATCTGACTTAAAGGAATAACAGGAGGAAATGTCAAAAAACATTCACACCAGAAATAGGAGTCAGAAAGTGTGGGGGGGGATCTGGTGGAAGCTCCATCTGACTGGTCACATTATTAGGTACACCTAGCTGGTACCAGATCAGACGACCTTCTGTCCTCAGAGCCATCCTAGTTCTTGGTGTCATTGATCCAACAAGGTGTTGAAAACAGAGGTTCTGGTCCTTGACATGATCGCCTCATCTCATCTCACCTCACTGTCTTCCAGTTCCAGGTCATGGGGACAGCATCTCTAGAAGAATCCCACAGCTCCTCCTCCGGTGGGACCCCAAGAAGTTCCCAGGCCAGCCTAATCCCTCCAGCGTCTCCTGGGTCGACCTGGGAGCCTCCTGCCTGAAACACCTCCCCAGGGAGGCGTCCAGGATGCATCCTGACTAGATGAACAGCAGTGGTTCGACTCCGTTTCCCACCTACATGTTCGAGCTCCTTACCCAATCACTAAGGCTGAGCTATCTCAGTGACTTCTGCCCTAGAGACTGGATGGTCCACCCTCAGGTCTCTCAGCTCTGGGTCCTCATTGGACTACGTGTCTATGGTACTGAGGAGCTCCTCAAAGCATTCCTTCCACCACCTAACTATATAGTCCCAGTTGAAGTCAGCAGCTTAATTATTTATTTAAGTGTTTCTTTATTTGCTTTAGTTAATGATGTTTATTTATGTGTTCAGTATTTATTTATATATTTGCTTTTTTGTTTGTTTAGCTGTGGCTCAAACTACAAATATTATTGCAAAAGTAAACAAACAAAACACATTTAAAATGGAAACGAAACAAGATCTAACTTAGATTCTTATTTAAAACACACACACGCACGCACACACACACACACACACACACACACACACACACACACACACACACACACACACACACACACACACCGGTGAACATTAAACACCATTTAAAGGTGCAGCATCTCTCTGGAGTAAATTTGTTTAATATTTGATTTGTTATAAAAAATTATAATAATTTCTCAGATTTTATTGTTTTTAATTTAAAAATGGACATAAATGCAACATAATGTTCATGTTTTCTGGTTCTGCTGATGTTTTCATCATGGTTAATGATTAGATGTTTCTGTGAGGTCAGATGATTCATGCTCAGCTTTACCTTGAGTTATCATTTAATATTAGACTGGATGAAGCAGAGTTCTCAATGTTCTGAATGTGATGTCAGACTCAGAGCTGCAGGGTTTTCAGAAGAATGTTTTACATAAATCAGGTCTTAAAGTCCGGTCCAGTCCTCCGGTTCTCCTCCCACATTTCATTATGCAACAGAATAATCAGGATTTGGGTTCTGCTCCTCTTAAACAGAGCTCAGTGAGTCCAGAACAACGGAACGTTCTGTCCACAGCGTCGGACTTTAAGGTAGGTCTCAACCCTGCTGCTGCCGGGTCCCAAACAGGAATCTCGCTTGATATTTGTTCTGAGAGTTTCAGTCAAATTTCTGTTGACACAGCAGGATTTAGTTCACTGAACTTTGATTTTTGAATGGTTTGAGTTTTAATTTATTCATGTAAACCTGAACCCAACACTATGAAACCTGAAGGATTTGACACTAAATTAGCTTTTTGTTCTTGATCTGGGATTTTTTTACTTTAGGGCCCAAATTTAAAGTCAGCCAATCAAAGTATGAATCTATACTTTACATCCAGAATGAAAAACCCATGTCTCAACATTTTATTATTGTTCAAATCAAATCAGAGGATTGTTGGTTTGATCCCAGCTCCATCTGGGTCACTTTATTGTCCTGTTCTTGCTCAAGAATCTTCATCCATCGTGCCTGCTGATGGTGGTGGTGGTGGGTCCAGTGGTGCCTGATGTATGGCAGTTCTGTCCCTCATAGGGTCTCTTATTGTAAACTGGTTCTGGGTGAGAATTCTGTTCAGAAACCCTCACAATGACTACAAGAACTAGGGCCTGAGATGGCTCTCCTAGACTAGGGACACCAGGAACTGCAGGCCTGGTGGAGAGGCTCATCAACAAGGACAAGGTGCTTGGACCTTTACCCACGAGATTCAGCCAGGCATAGCCTGAACGAGCTGCAGACCAACGTCCTGTGAACCCTCCACCTGCAGGAGATAATGGGAGGGTGCTGGTTCTTTACTCAGATTTAAAGAGTCACAGCACCAGTAATCAGACAGGTCAAAGGTCAACCAACCATGGTCCTCATGACTCCCTTTGGATCCATCTATGATTTCTATTCCAAGGTCTTCTGTTGGTTTGAGATAGAAACATTCAGTTTGCTCACTGTTATCAGAGCTTGATTTAAAATTGTACCAAGACCAGGGTACAATTTGATGGGGGGGATTTACCCCCCTCTGTTTTTGATGTCCCCCCCAGTCATTAATCTTTCAGCCCCGAGGGGATAGATTTCTATGCACCTCTCACTGGTCCAGCAGATCAGTACCTCGGTTTCTGTCTGACAATCCGCTCCCCGCAGTTGGAGGTGCAGCGAGAGCAATGACAAGGTGTAGCTCCATGCTTTGTGCACTGTGTCCACTGTCCAGATCCAAACCGGTACAGCATCCCCCTCCCCGAGAAAAACTCACAATGAATACCAGATACCCCCTCAGCTTTTTTCACAAGTCGCATGCTAACCGAGGCCCAATAGAAGAGTTGGTCTTGTTTGGTTTATCGTGTGCCCTTTTGTAGCCAAGTTTGTGTTGCATTGGGGAGACAGGAATGCATATGCATGTCAGTAGCTAGCTCCTAGCTAGCGGTAAATGAAGTAAGGGCTGCTTGCATCATTGATTAACAAAGTCTGTTAGCTCACCAATATTTGAGCAGATAGATTGACCAACTCTGACTCATAAAAACAGTGACTAGTTCAAATAGTTGATTCAGTTCAGAGAGAGGAGGTTAAAGTTGGTGAACATAGCAAAAAAACTACTAATAAACTAAATTGTAGCTGATTCAAACCAGAGGAAATGAACTACAGGTGAGAAAACTACGTGAGACAAAATATGATCAAAGTTGGTTTTTAATTTATACTATTTCTTGTTTTTGTCAGAGTTAATCGATGGGGAGAATTGCAGAGGCTTCTCTCCTTCTTCTGGTGGTGTCCTTCCTGACTGGTCCCAGTGTCCATGCTGGAAAGATTCTGGTGTTCCCGGTCGATGGCAGCCACTGGGTCAACATGAACCTGCTGATCCAGAACCTCCACGCCAAAGGTCACAATGTCACTGTGGTCCGAACAGCCACCAGCTGGTATGTCAAAGAACATGCAGCTCATTACAACTCCATCACCGTCACCCTGCCACAAGCTATTGACATCGAGGAGGAAGACTTCTTTGTGAACTTCCTGGTCAAGATGCTGGAGATCAAGAGGGAGGGAGGATCTCCTGTTGCCTTCCTGAAGTTCTACTGGGAGATGCTACACGCGCTGTCAAACATCCACCAACAGGCCAGCAGGTTGGGGGTGGAAATATTTGAGAACAGTACTCTGTTGCAGAGAATTCAGGACGCTAATTTTGATGTGGTTCTTCTGGATCCGGGGCTGCCGGTTGGAGTTCTGGTTGCTCATAAGCTGAAGCTGCCAACAGTGTTTAACGTGAGATGGATCACCAGTGGAGAAGGTCACTTTGTGGTGGCTCCATCTCCAACGTCATATGTTCCAGTGTCTGGGTTTGCTGCAACTGACAAGATGTCTTTTGTTGAAAGAGTCAAAAACATGTTGTTCTATATCTTAAACACCTGCATTGACAAGCTGGTCGTCTGCCCACACTATGATACACTTATGAACAAATACTTTGGTCCAGATGTGAAGTTCTACCACCTTCTCCAAGGAGCAGACATCTGGCTAATGAGAGTGGACTTTGTGTTTGAATTCCCCAGGCCGACCATGCCAAACGTTGCCTACATTGGTGGATTTCAGTGTAAGCCCTCTAATCCTTTATCCTCAGAGCTGGAGGACTTTGTTCAAAGTTCAGGAGATCATGGCTTCATCCTGATGTCTCTAGGAACACTGGTTAAAGGTCTACCCACAGAAATGACTTCAGAAATAGCTGCTGCTTTTGCTAAACTTCCTCAGAAGGTCATATGGAGGCATGCCGGGGAGCGACCTAGCAATTTGGGCAACAACACCCTTCTGGTGAAATGGATGCCGCAGAACGACCTGCTGGGTCACCCAAAGATCAAAGCCTTTGTGGCCCACGGTGGCACCAATGGTGTCTACGAGTCCGTCTACCACGGAGTGCCTGTCATCGGCATCCCCCTTCTGTTCGATCAGTTTGAAAATGTTTTGAGATTAGAGGCGAGGGGTGCAGCGAGGGTGGTGGATGCAGCAGAGCTCACTCAGCAGAACTTCCTGGAAGCGGTGCGAGATGTTCTTCACAACCCCTCCTACAGGAAAAACATGAGGCGCCTGTCTGCACTCCATCGAGACCAGCCGATACACCCTCTGGACAAGGCGGTGTTCTGGATTGAGTTCGTCATGCGGCACAAAGGAGCTGCACATTTGCGCACAGAGTCTTACAGGATGCCATGGTTCTCGTATTACTCTGTGGATGTTTTCTGTTTTCTGTCTGCCGTTTCACTGATGCTGACTGCTGCTGTCGGAGGATCCATACACTTTTGCTGCCTTCGGCTGTGCAGGAGGAGAAAACCAAAGCAGGAGTAACTCCTCCTCTTTTAATAATACAGTCAACTTTAATAGTTTTTATTCAGATAATACAATGATATTATTATTACAATAGCATAAAAAATAATAGTAATACTTTTTATTTCTAATATACTTTACTATGCTTTTATGTTCATTATGCCAGAAGATGGTAAAACTAAAATATGACATAACAGTCTCAGGCTGTCAAAATCCATTGATCAAAGACAGTTGCAAATCATAAATTTCACAATGAATCACCATGACAACAAGTAAATAATACTGTAAATGTTTATTTCTTCATCTATTTCTAAATAAAACATCAGTGTTATGGAGACTAATGATGGTATTACATTTAGCATGACGCCATGTCAGGTGACCCCTGACCCCATTTTTTAAAAAGACACCCAACTGAAAACTAGATGCGTTCAGGAGCTGTAGGAAATGTAAAACACTGGGCTGTTCCCTACCTCCTATGTAGGAGATTACCACAAAGTGAACTAGTGAGCATTTATAACTCCGCCTAACTCTTCCTAACCACCAAATAAACCAGGATGGGGATGAAGCTCATAGGGATGATTGTGAGCGCCACCACCAGGCTGGGAGGAGCATCTTCAAACAGCACCTCCTCTTTCTCGGTGCAGTTATGGAAGTAGCTGGAATGGATGTAGAGGAAGAAATCCTGAATGTCAAGATTTGGAAAATAGCAGTTGACAAGCCCAGCCAGGTTCTCCAAACATACGGTCAAGTCATTGTACGGTCTGCAGCAGAAGGAAAAAAACATGATGAATATTTATTTATTGTGTAAATACTGATCTGGTCACTAGAATATGTTCCAAGATGGGAGAGTTTACTAAAGTGTGAGGAAGATGCAAAATGAAAATACACAACAAAACAAAAGTACATTAAAAACACCAAACTTAGGTGGGTTAGGACCCTTGGTGTAACCTTTGACCCAGCTCTTACTCAGTTCTCTGGTTTGCTCGTCCTTCTTTCATCTCAGGAATATATTCACACATATATGTGTCAACCCTTATTTATTCAGGTACTGTCCCATTGAGATTAAGGTGGGATTATTAGGTTGAGTTCTGACCTCTCACTCTTTACCTGTCAGAACAAAACTTCCCTGGATCAGTTCCAGATGGTTCAGAATGTTTGTGCTAGGCTTCGGACTAAATCCTCCAAATACAGCCGCTACTCTTCCAGCTTCACTGGCTGCCTGTATACAGAGTTCAAGATCCTGGTTCTGGTTTTAGGGCCCTAAATGGACAAGCACCAGTTTACATCAGTGATCTTCCCCCAGCAGTCCCTGAGGTCCAGTGATCAGAGCCTACTGGTTGTGCAGTGTAATGGAGACAGAGCATCTGCTGCCGTGTGGCCACAGACTCTGGAACTTTCTCCCCCTGAGCCTAAGATCTGTAGTCTCTTATAAAAAACAACTAAAAACTCATCTCTTAACTGGTTTTTACATGAACTCCTGTAGATTAGTGACTCTGTAGCCTTATTTTCTATTTTTATCTCTCCTATTGTCAACTCTCTGTGTATCTCTTTCTCATTTGTTTATGACTAAAACACCTGGTGATTTATGTCTAGAAAAACACTAAAATATCTACTTTTTAAAATTGATTTTCTTTTAATTGTGTGCAGCGCCCTCTGGTGTTCAATCATTATTAACAGTCTGTTTACTTGGGGGTGGGTACTGTGTTCGTGAGCACCAATCATCAATATCAGTTGACAAAATGACGTGATCATTAACTTCTACCAGCACAGGTGGTGGTGTTATTGGGGTTTCACTGCAAAACTTGGTTTTCAATTTCACCTTCTGTGATATATAAATTCTTCAAGTCGTTCAAACTTTTAGTTTCATGCCTAAGTTGAGGTTTTGCTAAACCTGCAGGTTGTTTCCTGCCAAACTTTGTGAGGAAACAGATTTAAAGCTGAGATACTGTGGCCCAAAAAACACAACTAAAACTGTGGTGAAATGACTTCCTGCCCCAACATAAACACAGCAGATGATGAAGATTATGATTGGGTGGTGCAGAACCAGTCCTGATGATGGACATTTCCCAGAGAAGTCAACCTTTGTTATGGATGTTTAGACAGCTTCACTGGTTTCAGATAACAAGGCCGTCTCCGTCTACTTCCTGGGACTTTGCTCTTACAGCCACTAATCAATAACCAGCAGATATTTGATGGACTGTTGTTCCATTAAACTGGACTCTTTCCTAAAAAAACATGGACTTTGTGTTTAAAGCAGCAGGGTTTTTAATTGAGTTAGAATAAAGCATGTATCAGTAACACGATAAGAACCAGAGCTACACAAAAATCGCTTGTTTTCAACTATTTTTTTCAAGAGCTTGTTCTAAATTTAAAACTCTGTTTAAGAATGAAATAAAGGAACACAATGCAGAAAAGGTTTATTAGTTATTGAGTAATGTGGATGAAAAGCAGCATCTGTCAACTTCATAGGAATCTATTAAAAAGAAAAACATGTTGGATTAACTTTGTTGGTGTTTGGTCATTTATTCATTTTGTTCTGCATTTTTGTTGGATATTATTTTATTTGACTTAGAGGTAATTGTTGCTGGCTGCCCAGTACTTTGCTGCAACTATCTTTGTTTATTGATAAAAATGGCTTTATAATCATGATTATAACCTGAAATTTATTTAAAACTAATATAGATTCAATAGTTAAATCCATAAAAACAGCTATTTTAATCATTAATAAATTCTCAGCAAACAATATTTTTAGGATTCAGCCACAAAATGTCCAGATTTTGTATTTTTAAAAACAATGAAATGCTTGAAGCTGCTAACAGAAACCTGCTGAGCTCTATTCAGAGTTTGAGTCAGTAGTCACGTGAATATTTTTACTTTTATATCATTTTGATTTGTTTTGGGGTTGTTTGACTCTCTATGGCTTTATCCTGTTCCTATGCTAGCCTGCCTGCCTGGTTTCTTTCTAGTTCTGGTTTCTATTTCTTTTTTAAATGTCATTTGGAATTTATTTTGTAGGCTCAGTACAATCCAAATATGTGCATTCAAATAAACATAAAATGTAAAATATATAAAGAGATTTTGATTGTCTTTCCTTTGGTTTGAAAAGGTTGATATCAATGGCTTGTACTAATTGTAGAATTTTTCCTCTTTTTTAAAATTATTTATAGGGAAAGTGATTGCATTTGATCTTTTGATTTAAATTTTGATTTTCAACCTGAACCTCAAACTTTTACAAAAAAGTAAAAAAAAAAAAAAAATTTAAAGTAAACACAAATTCTTTAAAAATATATACTTAAACAAAAAACTCTGAAATAGGAAAAAAGTTATAGAAAAAAGTTTGAAAAATGAAACAAAAGTAAGAGAAACGGTAATAAGGGGTTTAAAAATGTAAAACATTACAAATATTTTTTAATTTTGTTAAATTTAAAATGTAAAAATAAGGAAAATTTAATTTTATGGCCCCTTATGACACCCAATGTTTACATCTTCAAGTATTTCAGTAAGGATCCTTACAGGGTGAAGAGGGAAACAGCGCCCCTCGAGGTTTCAACGACTGATCATTGAAAAAAAGATGTGGCCAAAAAGGGTACTGCAACCTTTCATTAGCTGAATGACGTCAAAGGGAAGCGGGATACGTAATTAGAAACATGAAATTCAGCTGTTCAAATGAAACAGCATATCTATTAAGAAAAATATCATCTGGAATTAACGTGAAAAAAAATCATTTCCCAACGTGGGAATAGAAGTAGTTTTAGTGAGACATTAAACGGAGTGTCTAAGCTAGTTAGCTTAGACTTGTATGCTAACATGTTAGCTAGCAGCTATGAGTAAAAAAGCCCATCAGGATTTAAAGAACGACACGAAAATGATCCGTTCAGCTCATTAAAAGCAAAGAAAACAGGATTACAGGTAAAATGTATTTTATTATTCTCAGTGGAGAACCTGGTGTAAACTCAAGCTCTCATTTTAGAATTTGAAAATGTTTGAAGTCCAGACTGAGATGAAAATTAAACTACCCAGAGCCCTTGTGCCTGCTCCCCTTAAATTACACAACTAGAAATTAATGGGACTAAAAGCAACTAGAACCTTTTAGGATTGGAGTTACACGTTTCATCTCTTGATTTACATTTTGACTTGCAGCCTGAACCTGAAACTTTCACAAAAACGTTTTAAAGTGTAAGGAAAGTAATACTTTAAAAACTTGTTTTTAATGTTAAAAAGTACAACACAAATTAATGTTTTAATTTTATTTATAAAACTAACTAGCTAACTAAACTATAGGTCTCCCCTGTTTGGGACAGACTGTTAATGAATACTTCCAAAGATTGAATGTTTTATTATAGACAATGTTCTTTTTAATAACCGTATAGCACTAAGTGGATGAAAGTTTAAATGTATTTCAGTGACACCCCTTTAAAAGGTTAAAGAATAAATGGTCAGATAAAATCTCTCGTGAGATTAAACATCATTCTGGACATTTTGTCCATCAGAGTAAATGTTTCCTCTCCATCATGTTAGCTATGATTGAGCAGATAGAAAAATGTATGTAGCAAAAACTCTTGATAAATTTAGAAATTTGGATTTTTTTTTCAACAGATAAATCCATTCTTTGAACAGTTTATCCATTAAGAATAAACTGTTCAAAGAGCTGCTATATAAATGTGGGCTGAGATTTTTTTGATCAAACCAATCAAATAATAGGTTATCAGGATTTTAACCACTCAAATCCTAATTAGAATAAATTAATGCTAAAAATTATTAAGAAAATACACAAAACTTAGTTACTTTTATTAAACTAATAGTCTGGCTGGGGGATAATTTTTTAAATCAGTCTGATGTCAAGCATTTGATAAAACTGATGCTACTAACAGCATAAAATACATTAAAGCAGATGTGTTTCAGTTTGAGGGGTCAAATTATGTGAAGGTGTGGATGATGACTTGTTCAACTATTAATCAATTTAAGAAATTTCATAAAGAAACAATGATGAGATAGTTTGAACTGAAATAAGGGATAAATGATTTATCAAATTATTTGATCATTTAAAAAATTCATGGAGGCCAAATGACTAAAATCTCAGGTTTGTTTGAGTTCACGCTGCTCAAAAAACCCCTTTTCTGAACAGGTTCTGGTTGAGATGAATTCTGTTTTTCTGTTCTGTTTCCAGCCTAAAGGACTCGCCTGCCTTCAGAGTGATTCAGTGGTAAAGAATTATTTCCACAAGAATGACAGAAAGTTTAGGACTATTAAAGAACAAGCTGTTAACCTCATGGCAGACCTAACACCAGAGTTTCAGGTAATTCTTTCTCACCTCTGTGCACCTGTCCAGACTTTATCGTCTTTAAATAAAAGTCTCAAACGTCTTGAAGTAGACAGCTGTTAGATCTGCTGACTGGTAGCTTTTATAGAAAGATAAATGTTTTGGAAAGAGTTGGAAAAACTTCAACAGGATGAATAATAGTTTAATTGAGCTTTAGCAGCACCTAAGCTAAATTATGTTTCTCATATTTGAATTATAAAGCAATAAACTGGGAGAATCGATGATTATCAGATAGAGTACTAGATTGATTCATATATTAGTATACTGGATTAATATTCAATAGCTGCAGCGCTAACTGATGTTTACAGTGATTTTCTATTTGTGTTTTAATTTGTGGAGAATGTTTTATTGATCAGGACTAAATGTAATTTTTTCTGATTGAGAAAAGCAGTAGGTTCTAGATGATTTGTGCTCATTAATTCTGTGTGCTTTTGTAGATTTTAACCTTATAGATTAATGACTGGGTTTGGAACAGCTGGGTGAGTTTGTGTCCATATTAAATAAGTTGGATCAGATCTGAGTGGACACTAACCTGATGGTGGATTCCAGGAAACACCAGTCTTTTCTGTTGATTCTCTCCATTTCTGCCTGGAAGATGTGACCACAGTAGCTGTAGCTGTACTCTTTCAGTTGCTCCCGATTGCACTGTCTATAAGGGAACTTGGTCTCCTGTTCCTGAAAGCTCTCTGTTGGATAATAAAAAATACTTCTGATGTCAGCTGGGGGTAGTCAGGTGGTGGAAGGAATACTCTGAGGAGATCCTTAATCCCACTAACGCGTAATCTCATGAGGAACCAGAGCCGAGAGTCTTGGGAATGGATTGTCTAATCTTTGGGGAAGAAATCTCTGAGGTACTCGAACATCTATACAGCAGTGGACGAGATCCGCCCTGGGTATATCAAGGCTAGAGATGTTGTAGGACTGTCTTGGTTGACGTGTCACTGCAACATTATGTGGAGCAGAGCCTGTGGCGTAGCAACCCGAGGTGCTGGTCCACAGTTTTTATTACCAGGGACCAGAGTGTGTGTTCCAACTATAGAGGGATCACACTCCTCATTCTCCAGGAGGAGGGTCCAGTTGATGGTTGAATCTCAGATTGAGGAGGAGCATCCTCATCCTGCTCCTGGAGCTGTGGACCAGTCAGATTGGATGATAAAGATTTATTGGTTTTCTTCAGTAACCATTAACAGCTGAGTTGTTTTTTTTATGTGTGAAGCAGATTTATTATGATTGTTGAAAAGCTCTCTGAGTGGCTCTCTCTTCTAACAGTGAATCAGCTGTTCTCTCATTATTCAGTCGTGGTCACCAAGTGTTTTTACTCACCATCATCCTCTGAGACAACTGCAGTTGTTTTGTTTTGTAGCTCTTCCTCTAGTTCTGTCTTTTTGTGCAGAAAGGATGTTGCATTATTTGGTTCTGTGGGCAAAGATGTATTCAGTTAACTCAGTGCTGCTTTAAATAAACACTTCTATCAGAAGGCCTGTGAAGTCAAACTGATAAAAGTGAAATACTTTCTAGCTTAAGTCAAACCACACCCTATATATCTTCTTAATCTGATAAAACTGCATTGTGTTCTTTCAGTTTGAAAGGTTCTGATTTGATCTGCTTGACTCATCTCGGTAAATGGTTTCTTTACGTCAGCAGTGTACAGTTTACCATATATTAGATGTTTGCCATACAACACACAGTTTACGATCCATCATACCATTTACCATACGTCATACAGTTTACGATGCACTGTACCGTTTATAGTGCACCGTATTTTTCACGCTATACTGTTTTTGCTGGTATCTGTATCGGTGTATCCCCTCTTGTCAGATCTCAGTGAAGATCAGAACAGATAAAATCAAAGAACGTTTGTTATTTGAAGCAAGTTCTTTGTCAACGTACTAAATGTTTGGTTTCTCAGAACTTTGTCCATCTCTTCGTCTGTGATGTTGGCTGGTTGTGACACCAACACACCTGCAGACAGACAGGTATCTGACATCAGCACTGCTCTTTAACATTGAGGATGAAATGTTTGGAAGACTTTTCTCTGCAGTGTTATTCATGATCTCAGGAGCAGACGGGAACATGCAGCAAATTTAAACATCCATCCTAAACCCTGAATAAGTATGATGTTGAGGCAGAAACTTACCGAGGGCGAGAGCTGAGAGGAGAAAGTAGGTGATCATGGTGGATGGAGAGGAACAACAGGAACCTTGGGAGTTGATCTTGGACTGGTGTGGACCATCTTAGGCTCAGCCCCGGAGGTCTTTATGGGCTTTAGGAGGAAGCCCATCCCTCTTTATCTCATCTCTGCTGGTTGCTGCTGTGTATGAGGATATTCAGCTCTGCTGGTGGAAAAACCACCTGATAAACAAGCAGAATGATGGAAAAAAACTGCAGATTAGGAAGGATTCACTGTGCAGTGATCAGCTGATGACAAAGAGATGGCATGATAAATAAATGGAGCACCACAGCTAGTTAAATATTTACAGAAACGGAGAACACTAATTTAATTTACCTCTGAAATTTGGGGATTAATACTACAATTTAATGATTCTCCAGAAGCAGGAGAATAAATAAAACCAAACGAATATTTCTGACCTCAACAGGCCATGGCTACATTCAGAGGGAGTCTCCCAAAATTATTCAAATGTTTTCTCAAAACGTCTCTAGATGTGCCTCAAAATGTCTTAAAAACATGTGTAGCTTGGCACCATCAGCGTGTAAATGTGTGAATGAGCGAATGAAAGGTCAAACTGATTATTGTTTACATAAATATTTAAAAAAGGCAAAACTACCGGTATTTGACTTAATTTTTTCTGTGGTACCAAACCATGACTTACGGCAATGGCATGTATTAATACTCGTATTGGTATTTGTGTCTGCAAGTACTGCAAGTGAACAGATGTATCCTCTACTTTCTAGTTCCCTGTGTAATGTGTAGTATAAAGGGGCATGCTGGGGTACTTGACTGCAGTAGGTTTGATGTAAACAGCTGAAGTTAGTGGATCTGTTGAGATGCTGTCATCTGAGCTTCCTGTTTGTCTGCAGATAGCTCCTGGAGGGATTTCCTCCTGGCTTTTAGTCTGAGAGCAGCTTTGTGGATCGAGGCTAGAGTCAAGAAGCTGGTGGAAGATCACACTGAGCTGTAGTAAAACACATGTTTAGGAATGCAGATTAACACTGATCTTTGTGTCGATTCTGTCATGTTTTAGGAACAGAAAGTTGTTTCTGCTGTATTAACCTCTGACTGGCATTTCTCGGTTTGAAGTCTAAAAACAACAACTTCCTGTGTTGTGTGGTTTTAATGTGCAGGAAGTTGAAGGTTTTTGTTACGGTCTCTGTTCTGACTTCAGCCCTATGAGACAGGAAACTGATTTCTGGTGTTTATCAGTTCTCAGAGTGTTGAGAGACGTTTGAGGGTTTGAACCTGGTAAAGTGCATACAGTCTGAGTTTAGGTTCTCAGATCTAATTCCTAAAGTTAATGGTTGAATATGTTTCCTAGTTTAAGATGGAAGTGAAGGATACGTGGTTGTGGAATGTTTCTGTAAACGGGTGCAGCAGGTTGAGGTCAGATGTTGTGAAAGCTGAAAATGATTCTGCGGCAAAAAAACGAAACGAAACATCCGGGAGGAATAAAAAGCCTACAGCACCAGAGTGTTGGTTAACCAGCTTCAGATTTAATTTTATTCAGACATTTTTTTCCATAACAGTTTTGACAAAAAAACAAATAACTTAAAGACGGTCCAGAAAGGGTAAGGAAGCATATGTTTATAATGCCCACCCCCCAAACCAGGTTAAACTGAAATAGTTTAATGGATTGCTCAGTGGAAGTTGGCTAGTTTAGTGGATGGTCTAATCTGGTCTGGTTTGGTCTGGTCTAATTTTTGAGTGTTAAGAGTTGAACACCATCCATCATTTCATCTGGTTGTTCTTTGATCAGCTTACTGATTTATACAATTTATTTTTACGGTTTTAGACTCCTTACTTCATTTAGACAAAACCGAGTAAATCAGGATTCACATTTGAACAATGAACTAATGAAGTCTAAAGCATGTCTGCTTAGAGTTTCACCACCTCAGGTATTTTAACCCCTCGTGAATCAGAAGCATATTTATTCCTACAGCAGTTTAAAAGTAGAAAACAGCAGCCAGCCTTGAGGTTGTTTCTGGTGCTGAAGAGAAACTGGATCAATCCAGAATCTGAAACCAGCAACTGACCGGGACAAGCTCATAAATCACCTGCTAACGTCAAACAGGCTTGTTTCACCTCAGCTTCACACCTTCTCCTCCTCCAGTTTCACATCAACACAATGGCTAGAAACCACAGCCTTCTGCATGCATGATGAATAATAATAATAATAATAATAAACTTTTTTTCATCCTGTAGTAACAGTTAAAGCCACAGTCCAGAGTATTTCAGCAAGAGAGAATTTTTTTAATCCAACATCCCAAGACCCCTCCCAAAACATCCCTTCTCCCCACTCCTGCTCCCTCTAACCCCACCTCTAATTGTGCATGTGCATCACTCTGGTCTCTTAATGTGTTTTGTCCCTGGACTTTGTTTTTCTTTCTGAAGTTAATGTAGCCCTCGATAGCCAGGGGATGGCTAACTTTTTAGTAAATTTTAGGCTGCATTTATCTGGTATGGCAACTGTAAACAGGAAGACACGAGGCATCCTGTGCGTGGCTCCACCTGTACATCCAACAATGTGGAAACTCAAATTCTATTGGCTTAAAAAATTCACAGGTCAGTGTGAATTTCTAAGGGTCTATGGGAGGAAGAAGGGACTTAAGAAGAAAAACAAAATATTGTGGAACCCTACCCATATATCATAGTTTAGAACTGAACTAACATTTATAGAATTTTACATCCAAACTGCAGCTTTAACGGAGATGACATTCTTAAGATAATACGCTCAGATTATAAACTGTAATAGTTTTTTTAAATGACAAATATTTATCAGGAATAACAAAACAAACTACAAATCTCAACAATACCAAATGAAAACAGATGAAATATTCTTTTGTTTTCTGTTGTTTTTAAATCAAGCTTCAGGAAAAACGTAAACTAGACCACAGAACATTTGTTATCCCCTGATTGATTCTCTGTTTAGTCGTTAATTTACTCCCCTCTGAGTTGAGGACAAAATGTCCACTTCCTAAAATCTGCTATATAAATAGCTCAGTTTGTGTTAATTAATTAAGCATCAAAGTTAATATTTCCATCAAGTTCGTGATTTAAAAAAAAAAAATCGCCCAACCAGATAAAATTTGTTTAATGAAAAATAACTCTGTTTTTATGGGTTTTTTTTTTCATAATAAATATTAGCATCATTTAATCAAACTGGCATTTAAAGGGTTAAAATCATGATCATGATGATCCTCACTCAGCTGGCTCCTGTCGATGTGGAGCAGCTGCTGTACTACTCTGTCCCTCCCGGATGTCTGAGCTCCCTACCTCTAAGGCCTGGCCAACCTGCAGAAGACACTCATTTCGTATGTGTATTTAATGATCTCGGTCATTACCCAAAGCTCATGGCCGTAGGTGAGGATTTGAACGTAGATTGACCGGTAAATCTAGAGTTTTTTTCTTTCTGGCTCAGCTTCTTCTTCACCACTTCAGACTGGTTCAGCATCCTCATCACTGCAGACGCTGCCCCGATCCACTTGTTGATCTTTCTTTCCCTCACTCATGAACAAGATCCAGAGATACTTATACTGCTCTACTTGAGTTAGGACCTCTTTCCTGAGCCGGAGTTGACAAGCCAGCCTTTTCCATTCAAGAACCATGCTCTCAGATTTGGAGGTGCTGATCGTCATCTCAGCTGCTTTACACTCAGCTGTGAACTTCCCCAGCAAGAGCTGAAGGTCATAGTTTGATGAAGCTAGGAGGACCACATCATCCTCAAAAAGATGAGACGAGATCCTCCTGCCAACAAAATTGACACCCTGCACCTAAAAATTCTGTCCATAAAGGTTATGGACAGAACTGGTGACAAGGGTCAGTCACCTAAACCCTGGTCCAGACAATTTGGGTCTACCCTTATCCCTGAACCCTGGTTCTCCTGAAAACCCGGGTCAGCCCTCACCACTGAACCCTAGTAAGAAACCAAGTTTAAGTGTAAAATTTAAGTGTTAGACCCTGACATGACTCAACCAGCAGCAGGTTGGTTCTAACTGATTCACTCCATGAATATAACCTGCTGCTCTTCAGCGTTCAGGAAGACTTGAGGGCTTTGAGGTGTTCCTCTCTGTGAAGCTTTAATTATTCTGCTGATTAATTCTGAGCAGAAAAAGCATATCAATCATTTAATCAATCAATCAAAGTCCATAGTTGCACCAGTGAGAAGATAGAAATATGTAAAAATATGTTTTCATAATGTAAATTTAATCTACATGATTAAAAAAAATCAACACAACCATTTCAACCATTGCTTCCTTAGACTGGATGAGCAGAAGCTCCCAGTCGATCAGTGGAATTCTGTTAGCTCAACCATCCAAACCTCCTCTAAAAGGAGCTATAAAAGTTTAAACACCTGCACTTACAAAAACATCTGACTGCCCCCTACCCCTCCTCTGGGTGTTTAAGGAGGATTCTTATTGCATCATTGTATGCAACATGCATCTTATGCATGCTGCATTGTTTACAAGATGACCACAGGGGGCAGTATAGAGCAGTGCAATATGCTTTAAACAGGATCACTTTCACAGGAGATGAACAGAAGCTAATGGTATTTATCAGAGCATAGCGCTTAGAACACTGTCTATATATCATCATCATCATCATCATCATCATCATCATCATCATCATCATCACCATCATCATCATTCAGATATGCTGGTAATTTATAAAATGACAAAAGTATATTAGTAAATATACAGTCAAGAAAATATAGCGCATATACAGTAGGGCTGAAACGATTCTTCGAGTACCTCGAATAATTCGAGTACAAAAAAGCCTCGAGGCAAATTCTCTGCCTCGAGGCTTCGTTTAATTCATATTTAATTAATTCATGGCTTTGCAATCGCCCGGGGTCATGTTTCACCCGGACCGAAATAAGTGGCGCACATACACACTGCAATAAATGCACACGCGAGTAGCGAATATAACTTAAATTAATCTTAAGCCATGGCGGACAACTAGACCGTACTATTACTACTAGTACTAGACCGGTACAGACTGAAAGATGCCGGTAGGTACCGGTAGCGAAAAAACACGGTGCCGACTTTGGTACTGAGATGCTTCATTTATCCGCCTGCGCAGCTACACGAGTGGAGACACAGGTGAGACGGAGGAGCAGAGAGCCCCTCCCCTCCCTGTCAAAACAGCGTAGCGAGTTGTGGGTTAAAAATTCCGAAAAACTCTAAAGTTTCGCCGCATTTTGGAAAGGTAAACAGGAACAGAGCAAAATGAAACATATGCTATGAGATTTGTGCCGCAAAAAACAGGCATTCCAGCAATTAGTCGAAGCCACGCATTGCGTATGGAATTAACTTGCTGCTGCAGCGCTGTCACTTCAGTCCGACTGAAAAAAAGGTGTGTGAGGGGAAGACAGTGACATAACAGAACGTTCAGAGGTAAGCAATAAATACCAGTAATAATAGTAAATGCACTTATATGCCACAAAACCATGGTTTATATCTATTTTTTATTTAAAAAATGTTTAATACTTTATTTTCTCTCAGATTTATACATTGTACATGTAATTTATACATATATATATATTTATATGTATGTATATTAATGTATATTTATATATACATACATACATGTAATTTATTAGAGTACTCGATTAATCGAAAAAAGATTCGATAGAGTACTCGATTACAAAAATATTCGATAGCTGCAGCCCTAATATACAGTATGGCAAACATAAACAAAAAAGAAAAAAAGAACAATGTTTGGCAGTTTAAGCAGGAAAGTTTAGCCTTTTATCCTGCTTAGTTCTGCATACCAAGATGACACTTTTAACAGCATTATACTGAATACAATACAGTACACACCATATTCAGTGTAAATATTAAGAAGCTGCTGTAAACTAGCATTACTTGGACTAAAGACCACCTGGTCATCTGCATCCATCAGATGTTTTATCCACCAGACATCCGTTGTTACAGGCTCTGAGCTGCTTTGGCAGATCATCAACATACAAATTAAGCAGGAGAACAAACTCCACCCTATCTGACACCACTGCTAACACCAATGTGGGGCAGAGATGCTTCTTCCCCATTGAACCTGCATCTTCTGGTGAGCATACCAGTAAGGGAGAATTCTCACAATCAATGGATTCTAAAATGTACTGAAAGCCAGTGAAGGGAAACCAGACAGTTAAAAATCATCTGGCTGAATTTTGGATCAGCTGTAGGTGACTGGTCCCAGCAGGAGGGAATCACAGTAATCCAGCTGAGAAGTGATAAAAACATGGGCTACGGTTTCAGGGTTTAGTTTTGACAAAATGAGCTTCAGTTTTGATAATCGCATCAAATGAAAGAACCAAGATTTCACCACAGCATTGACCTGACACTCCAGTTTAAGGATAGGATCCATTTTTGTAAATAAATTATAGATCTCTTTTTGTTATAGAGCGAGTGAGGAGAGGTCAATACTGGGCTGTTGGGTCTAAACAACACAACTTCAGTCTTGTTCTCATTAAAGTTCAGGAAACTCAGTGCCATCCACTTCCTGATGTCAACAAGATAATCTGAGAGGCTGGATGGAGCACTCATCAATAAGCTTTATTGGGAAAGAGACCACCTGATAGTTGTCTGCATAGAAGGTACAAGGACAAAAGGAGAGGACTAAGAACTGAGCCTTGTGGGACACCCCAGGGAAGAGCAGCAGAGGTGGAAACAACATCATTGATGGAGACTCTCAAACTCAGATTCAAAAGGTATGACTTATACCACTGGAGAGCCGAGCCTTTCACATTGAAATGCAGCAGAAAACTGAACTACAGTGGAGGGTTAAAGAACCCGACAGAAAACACTGCATTAGTGATTTCCATATTAAAAACAAATGAACCAGTAGATAAAACCAGGTCCAGAGTCTGTCCACATTCCTGAGTGGTGCCACGGACAGACTAAATAAAGAATTTTTTCTCTTCTCTTTTTTTCTATTAAAGCGGCTCTCTGGATTATTTTTCTCTGTATCAAAGTTTTCTAAATGTTTTAAATGATATTTCAGGTCTAAACTATGATCTATGGGTTGAGTTCCACAACATCTGTCATTCTGATGAAGACCCTCCTTCCTTCTAGAGCCCCCTTTCCATTATTTCTTGCCGCCGACATTTTTCAGCCAATGAAATTCAAATTTCTGCATTCTCTCAACATGCACGCGCATCGACCATACCTGTACCAGTAGGGGGCGCTGTCGTACAGGACGCTCCGTGTGTTTCTCTGCTGTCTCAGCCGTTCACTGAGGACTCACGGCTCATTTCTACTAAAAACCTACCCATTCCCCAGCTAAAGACGGGTTTATTTTTATTTTTAAACCTTTCACCTCACAGAATGGCAAGGCTTGACAGGATTATGCGTTTATTTTGGTCAGAAAGTTCATCCAGGGCCGAGTCAAGTTCAGCTTCAGAGTCCAGCAGCAGCTCTCTGCTAACAGAGCTAATATCAGAAGCAGCAGGGACAGAGAGGGCTCATCAGACCCTCGTAGTGTTGTTGGAATAAGATTGTGAACTGTGAGTGATTAAACCCTACACATTGAGCTGTACAGTTCATGTCCGAAGTATATGCGCCGCGTGCACGCGCGCACACGCGACCGGACGCGCGTGTCGAGATGTTTTGAGGAGGAGCCATTGGACGTTAGATTCAAAAACTGCTCTCCTGATGAAATCCTCCGGAGTGCCGCTTTAAATTAAGAGTCCGTTAAATCGAAAAAGTCCTTCACTAGAGGTTTATTAGAACCACAAACATTTATATTAAAATCACCAACAATTAAAACTTCTTCATACTTTATCATAAAAGCAGCTAAAACATTAGAAAAATACATCAAAAGTCCTTATTCTACGTTGGCCGACGGTACAGCACCCCACAGAGCAACGGAGGAGAATCCAGATAGAACAAGCTCAAAGCAAAGAAGTGACTGAGGTAGACAGTGTATAATAATAAATAGAATATTGTATTAATAAAATGTTAGAATATTGGATTAATAAAATATTGGACTAATTACTATTAAATAGAATACTGGATTAATAAAATATTAGTACACTGTATTAATATAATATTAGATAGAATACTGATAGAAGATTGCAATAATAAAGTTTTTGATAAAATATTGGACTAGTTACAATTGGAAACAATACTGGATTAATATAATAATAAAATACTGGATTAGTAGTGTAAAATAATGGATTAAAACAATGTTAGAATGCTGTATAAATATGGATGGAATACCTGATTTATATAATATTTGAATACAGGATAAATAAAATGTTAAATAGAATATTTGATTAATACATATTAGACTACGGGAATAATATATGAGAATAATGTGTTAATATAATAAAACACTGGATTTGAAAAATATTAAAACACTCTATTAATATAATATTAGAATACTGGAATAATATTAAAATACTGGATTAGTTTTAGAACCATGTATTAATTAATATTGGAACACTGTATTATAATATTAGAATGCTGTATTAGTATAATAGAATACTGGATTAATACATAATAAATGGAATGTTGGATGAATATATATTATAACGCAGGATTCATATATTTTATAGAATACTGGATTAATATATTCAATATACTGGATGAATGAAGTGTTAAATACTCTTATTAATATAATGTTAGAATACTGGGTTGGTTAATATTAGAATACTGGATTAATCTATATTAAATACTGGATTAATATAATTAATAAAATGCTTGAATAATACAATATTAGAGAACTGGAATTATATATACTTTTAGAAATTGGATTTATATAATATTAGAATACTGGGTTAATATAATATTAACTAGAATGCTGGATTATGTATGTTATGTTTATTCATTGAGAGCAGCAATAGATCAATGGTGATGACCTGTTGATAGCGGAGGCATTGCTCCTCACCACAGCTGCATCTTAAAAAAAACAGAGCTGGTGACAAAGAGCAGCCCTGGAGGAGTCCAACCCTCACCTGAACCCTGGTCCGTCTGAAAACCCGGGTCTGCCCTCGCCCCTGAACCCTGGTCCGTCTGAAAACCCGGGTCTGCCCTCGCCCCTGAACCCTGGTCCGTCTGAAAACCCGGGTCTGCCCTCGCCCCTGAACCCTGGTCCGTCTGAAAACCCGGGTCTGCCCTCGCCCCTGAACCCTGGTCCGTCTGAAAACCCGGGTCTGCCCTCACCACAGAACCCCCTCCCTTCCGGAGTACACACAGGAAACCTGGGAAACCCGGGCATGCAGAACATGCAAACTCCACACAAAGAGGCCGCCGCCGGGATTCAAACCTGCGACCTTCTTGCTGCGAGGCAACAGTGCTAACAACTGTGCCAGGATTACTATGATATCAGATAGAATACTGGATTAATATCATTGATCTGCTGCAGTGCTAATTTTCAGTTTGAGAAGAAACTCTGAACAAACCATCAAATAGGAAATCGACACTAATATACAGAGTGCACTGTAGTCGTTTATTCTGAATTATGTGTTTTTCTCAGAACATTATCTTGTCAGCAGTCAGATAAAATAGCTGATCCTCCTGCCGTGGGAAGATGACTGTAACCAACCCATAGTGAAAGGTTATGAACTGGTCAGGAACCAGTTAGCTGTTCCACCCAGAGGTGGGTTGATATGTTTCTACTTGTGGTTCAACTGCCTTCTCTGTATTTTTTATTTTTTTTGTTTTCATATCAGGACTTGTTTTGGATATGACCCTAAGGTTGAGAGTGAAACTTTATTTCAGAGGGTTCTTAGGGTGCTTGAAATCCTTGAAAGTTCTTGAATTTTAATGTGGTATTTTCAAGGTTTAGAAACTGCTTGAATTTTAATTCAAGTGCTTGAAACGAACTGTATGTAGCATGGTGACATTTCTGAGGTGAAGTGAAATATTTATGTTGAGTGTTTACGCCATTAGGATATCAACACAATAAACATCCTGGTGATTTTCCAGGACTTTTAAACGCAACAAAAAACAAGTAAACCACCTGTCTTCACATTTTTACAGTACTATTCATGTGTGGGTAAAATTGTGAAAAGATCCATAAAAGTGCCTTAAAAATGCTTGAATTTGATTTAATTGACTTTATTAAAGGTATAAGAACCCTGATTTAAATTTGACATTAAAAGAATAAAGTCAAAAGTATTAGTTGCAGTACTGACACTGTTTGCTGATGACACTGTTTTGCAGATGAAAAGCTGTGTTCAGTAGAAAAGCCCACAAATTTGCTCTAAGGCACGTGACAATGTTTCACAGATATCAGAAGTTTCGTGCCCCAATCAGTTGGCATCTGCAGCACCTGCTGCTGAACGCAGGGCAGGGGTACAGCGAGGTCAGCAAAACACAGGAGGCGTTTGATTGGCTCGTGGTGACTGAGGTTTCACCCACAGGCTTGTTTTTAAGAAAGCCAGGTTCACAGATCTGTTCTGCAGGTGTAGGAAGATGACCAGGGACACGTTCAACATAATGTGTGACATGTTCAACACCTCCAACATTTCAGGTGAGTTCATTAAAAATACCAGCTATGATAATAAAAAATGATTTCTCTACATTCAGATGGAAACTAAATGGAAGAAATTGATTTATAGCTAGCAATGCTGATGAGTTAAATTATCACCCATCTGACTTTGTGAGAAGATTTTTAAAATTTAAAGACGTCTACCAACTGTGTCAACACTAAATGTTTTACAGGATTTTTTTTTTTTAAGTGAGAAAATTCTTCACATTTATCACTATCAGTTGCAACTTTTAATTTCTTTTCACCTGAGTAGCTGTAAAACCCGTCAGGCAGCAGACTGGATGTTCGTATTAGGGTTTGTAAGACAAAAAATCCATAAAGCTGAACCTTCAAACAGCAGTTTCACAACTCATTCATGGGATTTTAGTTTGTTCAGCTGCAAAAGTTAGAAAAATTAGAGACTTCGCTTTTTCTGTTAAAAAATAATTTTGCAAACAATGACGAAAAACTTAAAAGTTGAAGCATGACAACTATTACATTTATATTATTTTAAGATTTGTTGTTATTACTAAATTAGATAACAATCCACATGTAAAACAACAGACTCAGTAGAAATCGTGAAGGCTGCGTCGGCGGTATTCATCCTAAATATCAACAATCTAAATATCAGCCACTCAGACTGAAATTAGCGTGTCTCACCTTCAGCTCCACTGCTAAGGTGTCTGCTTTTCTCATATTGATCTATTACTGTTAAATTCACAGCATCTAGAAAATTATACTACGATCCTTAAATTACTCTAAATTAGTAGCCAAAAGCTAATCACAGTTGGACCTAAAAGAAAACTGCAGTAATTTAACTGTGAAGTTTTAGAAAAATGTTCTTCTTCACAAATAAAATATTTCTTAATATGTTTTAATCACATCTCGCAACCGTAGCTGTTTCATTCTGGATTTAAGACCAGTTGTTACGCAGTGACGTAAAAATTAAAAATAAATGCACAACAGCAGATTCATTCATGAAGTACTTAATTAAGTAAATTATCAGTACTTTTAAATCTTTATTTTGAAAAATCACAAGACATTAGACGAGTGAGGGGAAAACGTTTGATACTTTTATTGCAGCTATGATTTCCAGTAATTATCGAGTCAGTTAAAAAATGTATTTAAATAGTTTAGAAAAACATCATAAATTAAGGTTAATATTATAAGAGCCATAATTATTCAGTTCATGGTACACTATCTGGATTGTGTTTAATATTTAGGTTTTGGGTGTTTAATATTTAGAGTAAGGACATCAAGTGTTTTTGTTAAAATGAGTCGTAACCGAGACAATTACTGATGTCTAGAAATGATCAAAGGCAGAGTGAAGAGTCTGAGTCAGAGAGGGAGAGAATGATCTCAGCAACAACTGGACAGAAAATACAATAAAACGTTGATTTATTTGTATTGTAAACGTTAGATGGCCAAAAATGGATCCAGGTGGGACTCCCGTATGCATGAGGTTCATTGTCGTCCTTTCCAATTATTGTTTTTTCAGGCTCTTTTTTCCAGACATGTAGAGATTAGTTGGTGGATTGTTCATGCAGTAACTGCAACCGGCACTCGAAACATCTAAAATCTTCCAATTAATCTCAACACATCTGATAAAAGAACCTGAAAAATAAGTATTAAAAGAGCTTTAGTTGATAAAGTAATTTTAAGGAAAAGTATTTTAAGATTTTCTCTTCTGTCAGTACTGTGTTGGTTTATTCAAATTATCAGATAAATAAAAACATGAATGAAAGTTTGTTTTTGTGGCTCATAGAAAGCGTACTGTCCAGTTTTTAACCCTTTACTGGCTGGTCAGCCTCTTTAGCATATTTTAGTCTGAACTCAAAATCATAAAGAGATGTTTGAATAAAAAGGTAATATTGCATTATTAATACATTGCAATTTTTATTACCGTATCATTAAATCACATTAAAATATAACCCCTAAAGCCCCAAATTAATAAAAAGAAATTGCAAAAACAGAACTTTTTCATTTCTTTTTCCTTGTTGTGGAAGTTAAAGATTAAAAGGCAAAAGGATCATTTTTTACAAAACAAAGTTTAAAGAACAAAGAGTTAACTTTAGTTTGAGCCAATCGTTTTATCAGACTAAATTTATCACCATGTTTGGACTTTAAAAACATAAAACTACATTTCATTCAGCCTCACATTTCACTTTTTTCTGCTTTAATATAACAGAATAAACAGCCTGAATGAATGCCTCTCAGACACAACACCTAAAAGTTTCCTCTTACCTTTCAGGAACACACCTTAATGGGCCCATTCACTCAGTAACACCATTTAATGGCTTATTTAAAGTAGAAAACACAACTGAACTGCCTGCAGCCTGAGTGGTAGCATAGTGAAACATGAAATGAAGAGAAGGTGATTATGGAAACTATCTATAAAGGCTGTTAGCACGCGACTCTGACTGATCTGTACACCTTGAAGTTGCCCACGGTTTCCCCAGAGCCAACGACCTGATGCCAGTGTCACGCAACCTGCGCCACGATGACTAAAATACCACAGCAGCTTACTCAAACCGAGGAGCCGCGCGGCACATCGCTGACTTCCAGCCCAGTTGGCGTTTCCTGATGTGTTGACGTGAGGGCAGACTGGCTCAGAATGAACCCAGGCTTCATGTAAAAAGGAGATTTACAGCTTTTCTAACTCTTACAAGTCCTCACGCAAGTTTCTCTTGACATTTTACAGAAACCCAAAATGACTCATGATCTTCATTATGGGTCCATCAAAACAGTGATAGCTGTTTAAAATGTGCTGTCTGTGCTGCTGCTTGGCTCAAACTAAGGGTTTCAGGTCTTACAACTTGACGGTGACATGGTAAATAAGGCTGAATATATTAGAGTTAATTCTGTAGAATGTACATTCATTCATCACATCAATGTGGGGTGAGTCTCAAACAGGAAGAAGTCCTTCAACTGGAGCAAAAATCATTGTCAGTCAGCCAGTCAGATTATATGACTGCTCTTTCCTTCTCTTCCCTTTGCTCTTACTAAATATCCATTATTCTCACTGTCGTTGAGCTTGAGATCAAACTGAAAAGGCTGAACAGAAAACATTGTGCAGATAATATGGGGATCCATGACTGTAGCAAGTGTTTGATGTCATTACCCAGGATGCACTGCAACGTGAACGACAATGGCGATGGATGAGTGGAATTAAATTTTCCAAATTTCTAATGCTGAATAGTCTATAAAGTGTTTTTACTGAAACTTTAATAAATAAGGTCTAATACTCCTGTTTACCGGAGATCCCTTAAATAAAAGACAAACTTTGGTCTCTTGGTGTCGCTACAGGAATAAAGTTTGTCACTGTTAGATGTTCTGAGTTTACATAAATGGATGACTTTATTTTTGTCATTTTTTGTATTAAACCTTTAATCAGTGACTTACATATTTTCTCTCTGTTTCTCTCAACAGCAATGGAGGATTTTAACTGTACTAACTCAACTGATGACCCTTGTAATATGTCTGATTACGACACTGATTCTGGATATTGTGAGCCTGACAAGGAGCAGAAGCAAATGATCATAATTTTCCAGACGTGTGCCTTCTGCCTGATCTTTCTGCTAGGCGTCATGGGAAACTGCCTGGTGATCGCTACCTTTGCCCTCTACCGCTACCTCCATCTGCGTTCCATGACAGACATCTTTCTGTTCCACCTGGCACTGGCGGACCTGATTCTTCTCCTCACGCTCCCTTTGCAGGCCACAGACACTCACCTGGGTTGGATCTTCTCCGATCCGCTCTGCAATTTCATGCGTGCATGCTATGCTATCAACACGTACAGTGGGCTGCTGCTGCTGGCCTGCATCAGCATTGACCGCTACATGGTGGTGGCACGAGCTCAGGAGATGCTGCGACTGCGTACTCGGATACTACCAGCAGGGATGGTTGCTGCTGTAGGAGTCTGGGTTCTTGCCATTCTCCTTAGCCTGCCTGAAATCCTCTACTCTGGGGTCTCTGAGTTAGACGGTGAAAGGTTCTGCGTCATGAGAATAAAAGGGCATGTCAAGATGGCCACCTATGGCACCATCATTGCCATCTTCTGTGTGTCCTTCTGTATCATGGTGATGTGCTACACCTCTATTGGTGTGGTGCTGTGGGAAGGCCACACGCATCGCAGAGGGAAACCGTGGCATCGTCAGCGTACACTGAAGCTGATGGTGGCGCTGGTCCTGGTTTTTGTGATGTTCCAGCTGCCGTACACCCTGGTGCTGGTTCGTAAACTAGCAGGGGAGTTCTGTGGTCTGTTGCTACTAGAGTACATCACCTGTACTCTGGCATACACCCGCTGCTGCCTCAACCCCATCCTGTACGCACTGGTTGGCGTGCGCTTCCGTAAGGATGTGCTGCAGCTGATGCAGGATTTGGGCTGCCTGTGTGGGCTACAGCTGAGGATGCGGGCAGTGAGCTCCACATCCATCTCCAACAGTTCTCCTGCTCTCACAGTGCTCTCAGTTTGCTCTCCAACATCACCTGATCGCAGTAACTCCAGCAGCGCCTCCACTCAGTTCCATTTTCCAGCAGTCAAGTGAAATTCAGCCACTAAGCTTTGAAACATCATTCAGGAAGCCATACGTCTGACGACAAGCATCAGAGCAGAGAATGTTTTCAGCTTATCGTTACGGTCTGAATTTAAAGAGATGCAGCTGATTAGACTACTGCTGCTGTCCTCCAGTAGACAACAGACCCCATCAGCTTCTCAGATCTTCTCAGCAGCTCTGTCTGACACCTGATTATAGATTATTGCTGTAGCTCTGCAAACCACTCTATGGTATTTATCACCACTTTTTCCATTATACACATTTCTTCAGTTACCCGGAGCACGTTTGTTTCTGTTCCATGACTTTATGATTGAAAGATGATAAGCAGCATTTGATTTTAATTGTTTTTATAGTTATAATATTCGATATACTGCTTGCCAATTAAGAATAAACTCACTGAAATCCTTAAATTTGCTTAATTATTTTTTAAAGGCGTAAATATTGGTTGTAGGTCTGGTGTGATTTAGTTGTTAAAACTTTTTGTATTTTCCAGTTTGTATAAATTACAGTGAGCTGTTTAAATGTTTCCAGTGTTTTGTCTGTTAATGCTTAATGAGTTTAGTGTGATGTTTTCTAGTTGAATTATATAATAAACCATTCTTATTAAACTGGAGTTGGTGGTTATTTAGTTACCAGAGGCGTAACCTCATTGAGTCATAAGCTATTTTGAGTTAGACCAACTTATTATCATAATTTTGGTCACATTTTCAGAATGAAAAATCTGGGTATTTTTGTTTAGATTGTAGTTTAAAGTTTCAAATTGATATTATGATTCTATGAAGATCAATAGAATTAAACCATCAAAATCAAATTGGTTCATTGTAGGGCTGCAGCTGTTGAATATATTATTAATCCAGTATTCCATCTAATATTTATTAATGTAGTTAATCTGGTATTCTAATATTAATCCAGTATTGCATCTAATATTTATTGATCAGGGCTGCATGATGTCACTGTTGCCTCGCATCAAGGAGGTCGTGGGTTTGCTTCTCCGGCTCGGCAGCCTCTGCGTGGAGTTTGCATGTTCTCCTCATGCATTCGAGGGTTCTCTCCGGGTACTCCTTCCCACAGACAAAAAACATGACTGTTAGGTTAATTGGTAACTGTAAATTGTCCCTAGGTGTGAGTGGGTGTGTGACTGGTTGTTTGCCTCGTTCGTCTTTATGTGGCCCTGCGATGGACTGGCAACCCATCCAGGGTGCCCCCCACCTCTTGATCGCTGGAGTTAGGCACAGACTCCCTGCGACCCTCTGTGGAGGATGAAGTAGCTTCAGAAAATGGATAGATTTATTGATCCAGTATTCTAATATTATATTAATCAAGTATTTTAATATTCTTAATGCAGTATTTTATCAAATATTACTTGATAGTCTCTTGTTAGAGGTTATTTAAAAAAAAAAACACATCTCCAAACAAGCTGCCTTTTGTTTGCGGATTACGTTGCAAATGGGACACGATGTGTTCAGATGACTGGAGAAAATTCCACATTTTTTAGGGCAACAAAAGTTGTACCTCAAGGTTCAGTCCTTGGACCCATTTTGTTCACAATCTACTGTACGTAGGTGATCTGTTCACAAACTTACCAAAGTCCTTCTGCCATTTCTATGCAGATGATTCTGTCATTTGTTGCTGCTCACACTCACTCGCTCAAGCATTAGAATTTCTATAATCTGCCTTTGATGAAGTCAAGACTCATCTAGATACATTGAAGCTAGTCTTAAATGCTGAAAAATCTAAAATAATGCTTTTTCCAAACTTGCCCATTTCCTTTGACGAGTTTGAAAGGATTTCCTTTCATTTACCTCTTCAATTCTTAAGTACAAGTACACAAATTGTATTCTTTGAGTCTGTCTTTGAGACAGTTTTGCTCCAATTGATCCAAAACAAATGGTGCAAAACACACCTGTAAACTTGTGTTTAAAAAAATAACGTCCATTTATTTGTCAGTCACAGACACAAAACTACTGTTACACATCACAAATTCTTCAGTGCAGAGCAAGAACACATACTTTACTCAACAGATATAAAATTCATGCTTCAGTATTTTTTGGTCCATTTAGTCCAGAGCATTTGGAGCAAAACTAATTCACACACCTGTATTAACACGTTCTCACAGACACGTCACCAAAACCTGGACCTCCTTCCATTGCTCAGCTGTAGCCCCAGTTGATGATGGCAGCTCCACATCTTCACTGTAAACATTGTGAGCAAGTTGCTGCCTTCCTCCTCTGAGGTCCTGGATGGTTTGCCAGAACCCCTTTGGAGCTGATTAATAGTCTTTCTCCCTGACCTCACCGAACTCCTCCCACACCTGAGATTTTGCCTCGGTAACTGCCACTGCTGCAACTCGCTTGGCCCTCTGGTACCTGTTCACTGCTTCAGTAGACCCACAGATTAACCACGTCCAGGTGCAACAAAGAACTCAGTCAACGTAGTAGCTAAAGCCTTCAGTTAAATATTGTTCTGTATTTCTTGTTCAGCTTAAGGCTTTGCATTGAATCAGAAACTTGAGTTTTAATCTTTAGACTTTTGACATATTTTAGTCACTTATACTTTTGTGTAGATTAAATGCATTGAGCTGATATTTTAGTTATTTTTAAAGCTGAACTGAGTTTTGTGTCATAATGATCATTTATCTTTACTCAGAAAAAGAGCTCTGTTCTTTCCCTCAGTACTTTTAAAGAATGAGGTTGTGGTTTCTTCTTTCCTCCGATTCACTTTTGAGACAGAACGTGACAGAAAACTTCAGTGGTTCCACTTTGTTCATTTGTTGGTATTTTTAAAAAGGCATCTGATAAACGTTGTCACTGAACCACATTTAAGTTTTATCACCATGGAGAATATTCACCTGACCTAAATGAATTTCCTGGAAACCTAACCACTAGCTTTAAAACCCCAAAATTCACTCTCAATCTTTTTAGTGGTTGAAGGACACTTCCTGCCTCCAGGACGATCTAACGGAGTGACTGAATTCTTGATCACTTGTGATCTTCAGCTTACCTGTTGTTACATGTTAAAGGTCCCTTCTACTCTCAAACTGGAACCACTTTCAGCTTGTTTTATTTCGTTATGCTGATGATGGGCTGGTTTATATAGTGTGTAGATTTGGTTAAACTAGAGTTCAGAACCATGAAAATCAATAAAAACATCCATTAATCTTTAACTCTAAACAGAATGGGTTCCTGGGATATTTAGTTATTTATCTACAATAAGGTCCACACCCACCAGCGACATCACTCAAGGTGGGCGGAGCCTCTAGAATCAGGATGTTGTCCTCTGACAGGAGCAATACTCATGGTTAGTCTGAGATCATGTTCTCAAGCATTTTACCTGGTAAAATAAAGGTTGGTATGGATGGCATGGAGTCCAAGAAAGATGTAAAGCTGATCTGATATTTTACAGGAAACAAGTGCAGACGATGACGCTGTGTATGATGATGGTGTTGATGACCTGAGGTTCTATTTGCTCACTTCCTGCCTTCAACATTTTCAACAAATTACATCTTCTTTTAGAGCTTTATTATGATTTTTTACTGACTTTCACTTTAAACACGTTTCCCCCAGATCATCAGGGAGGTGATGACATCATGCCTGATGACAATGATGTCATTGTTCTCAAGTTACCGGCCAGGTGTGAGCAGACAGGCAGGTATCTGTGTGGCACTCATGATTTATTTACAGCAGTTGTCTCCACCTAAACCATTACTTCATCACTTCAGGTCCAGTTAGACTCATCCCTGATGAGCTGTTAGATTTAAATATTAAACATTAAATGTAGAAAATTCAACATTAACTTTTTAAACAATTGTCATATATTAAATGTTAAACAATTATATATTACATTTTAAATTTAAACATTATTATGTTTAAATACAAATATTAAGCAATAATATTCATATATTAATAATATATTGAAAATGGGCTGCATGGTGGTGCAGCAGCAAGAAGGTTGCAGGTTCAAATCCCAGCTGCTGCCTTTCACCTCAAGCATGCGTGGGTTTCTTCTGGGTACAACATGCCTGATAGATGTTTGTAAATTGCTTTTTTTAAAAGCATCTCATAATGAATCATAAAAGAACAAACAAAATTAAATAGTAAATATTAAACGGGTTATGTGATGTAAAGCACTCTACGGGTCGGAAGTGAGTTCCTGCCTCAAGTGGAGGAGTTCCAGTATTCTTTACCGATGGTAGGATGGAGTGGGCTTCATCTTCAGTAATGAGGGTGATGCTCTGGTTTGTTGTGGTAAAGAGGGAGTTGAGTCAAAAGGCAAAGCTCGTCGTTTACTAGTGTGTCTCGGTTCCTGCCCTCACCTGGTCATGAGATGTGGATCAGGACCAAAAGATGAGATTCTGGATACAAGTGGCTGAAATGAGCTGCATCTGTAGGGTGGCTGGGCTCAGCCTTAGGGATGAGGTGAGGAGCTCTTTCATCCAAGGGGAACTTGGAGTAGAGCTGCCTGGTCCTCCTCATCCTCTGTTGAGGTGGTATGTGCATCTGATCTGGATGTCTCCTGGGAACTTCCCTTTGGAGGTTTTCCAGGCACATCCCACCGGAAGGAGACCCCCAGGAAGAGCCAGGACTCACTGGAGGGATGTATCCTTTCTGGTTTGAATGCCTTGGGATCCCCCAGAGTGAACTGGTGAATGTTGCTGGGGAGAAGGATGTCTGGGATTCCCTCCTGGACCTGTTATCGCTGCAACCTGAGCTTAGATAAGCAGAAGACTGTGAATGAATGGAAATATTAGACATGATTATTATATAATAAACATTTAATATCAAGCATTAATTATTTAAATGACATATTAAACATTAACATATATGATTATGTATCAACATTTTAACATTAAATATGAATCATTATTGTTTAATTTAAATATTAAATATTGATTATTATATATTAAATATTAAACGGCCAGACCCAGCCACCAGAACCAGCAGCTTGTTGTTCATTCTGGGGTAGACCCTGAACATGGAGGCTTTAGGACCCCGCCTTGTTTCAGCTGTGGTCTGTCTGCCTGCAGGATATTTCTCTCCTCCTGTGGAGGTCAGAGGTCCAGCAGGACTACTAGAGGTCAGAGGCTGTTTCTGTAGGAAGATACAGTTTTCTTATATCTTTTTCTCTTTTGGTGTAATCTGATCCTGGATGAGAGTGGGAGGAGCTTTGTAGCCCCACCTCCTTTTCCCTTCCAGCCTTTCAGCTGTTCTGTCAGGAGATCCTGTTTCTAAGGTTTCATAAAGCTCAGAGATCTCTGAGAGGCAGGACTCATTCAGCCGGTAACCAAAGCCTGTTCCGGGGGTGGAGGTAACGGAGGTCAAAGGTCACACAGTATCAGGAGTTAAGAGTGTTTTAATTAGACATTAGATGATTGCTGAGTTTTGGATGCGTAACCATGGGAAACGCAGCTGGAAGCATGGAGCTTTACCAGGTGAAGGACGTTAAGGAGGGGAAGATATCCAGCAAACCAGCGACGGGGTCAAAGGTCCCCATGCCTCCCGAGGAGGAGCTGGAGGAGCGCTTCAGTGCTGCTCTGGTGAGTCGGGATGTGCACGTTGTGTAACGCATCCAGATAAGCTGAAAAACTCAAAGCAACCGGAGTAACGAAACCAGGAATGTAGAAAATGTTGGCAATGTGCCCATCCTCAGGTGAAGCTGTTTCCTAAACAACGTTGTTGTGGCTCCTCCCCTCCCTCAGACTCAGACCCTGCACTGGTCTGGGACCAGTGTAAACAATCAGTCCTTCACAGCTTCACAGAACAATAAACGATTAAACAAATGGGCAGTGTTAGGATCTGGAGCTTGTATTTATAAATATTAATAAACATAATAAACGAGTTGTTTCACGATAGTGGAATGACCAAGCGCTACAGAACAGAGGCGTTCCTGTCTATCTTCAGACCCAGCTCTTCAGAGAGCATCTTCTAGACTAGCTCCTACCCTGCTCTTCGCCACAGTTTGGGAGTAAACCAGGGTTTGTTGTTGTTGTATGTGCAGAAGGATTTGGTCGGTGCACACAGGTTTTCACAAAATTTAATGTAACAGGTCACAAAGTCGGGAAGCTCATCCAGTTTGATTCAGCAGCTTCAAAAAGAGACCAATCAGTGCAGTCAGGAAAAAAGTGAACCTGTAAAACTGGGATGTTAAATGTAATGGTGGAAAATGTGGGTGCACCTAAATTTTGTGCTGATTAACCTAAAAAAATAAATTAGGAGCACCAGTGCAAAAAGTTAGCCTAGGATTTATTGTTGACTGCCTCCATCACCGAGTCATATCTACTTGTTAGTTGTTGATCAACAGGCTGATCTGGGGCAGAATGAGGATGTTATGGTAGAAATGCAGTCAGGCCAGTTTTTCAGTTTTTTTTTGCTTCATTTCAGCGACTTTCCTCCTGAGACGTGGAATGAAGTCAACCTGATGCACATTCCTCATGTTCACACTCTATTAAACTCCCTAACCTGTTTAAACTCCCTAACCCTAATCTTGTTAAATCCCCTAACCCAGAGGTGGGCAATCCTGGTCCTCAAGGGCCATAGTTCTGTGTCTTTTAGGTGTTTCTCTGCATAAACATGCTGGATCTGAATTATTCTGGGATTAAGATGCTTCTGATGGCCTTGGAGGCACACTGAAGATGTAATTCAACATTTAAATCAGGTGTGTTGAAACCTCTAAACATGCTGGATACCAGCCCTCCAGGACCAGGATTGCCTACCTCTGGTTATCTTAGGACGTAACCACAACCCCTAACCCTGTTAAACCCACTAGCAGAACATCTGGACCCAGGTCCACCACTCCAGCCTTGTGATGAAACAAAAGTGAGAATGAGCCGTTAGAAGCAATAAAGAGGAAAAGCTGAATGACTCTTAACTGGGTGAAGGGGAGAGCAGAACCTGCTGCTCTGTGGATTTTATGATACTTTCTGAATCAATTTAATCTTGACAGTAATCTTTAATATAGATGTTTAAATGTTTGATCAGACTTCATTGTTTTTCCAGAATACGATGAATCTTCCTCCTGACAAAATCCACATCCTGTCTCAGTATGACAGCGAGAAGAAGTGGGACCTGATCTGTGACCAGGTTTGTTGTTTCTACTTTAAATATGATAAACCACAGGTATGTCATCTGATCCAGGGGTCTGCAACCTGTGGCTCTGGGGTCACATGTGGCCCATCAGCCCCTCTGACCCAAAATGACCAGAACCTGATAAAAGTTTCTATTCAAGTTGACAGGAAGGATGAGTTTTAGCTGTTTTGAATAAGTGGAGGGAGTTTCTACAGCAGATTAACACTTAAGTAGAAAGTTTCTGGAGAAACTTTAAGATTCTTGCTACGTGGTGGGTAATGTCCCATCCTGTTCATCATTATTGGTTTGAGCTCTCTGTCAGCTGCTACCACAAGTTTCAGCTTAAAATATTAGAAACTGGTTGAGTTCCAGATATTTGTTTGATTTAAAGCCGCACTCCCTGAGATTTCATCAAGAGAGCAGTTTTTGAATCTAGCGTCCAAAGGCTCCTCCTCAAAACATCTCGACACGCGCGTCCGGTCAAGTGTGCGCGCGTGCACGCGGCGCATATACTTCGGACATGAACTGTACAGCTCAATGTGTAGGGTTTAATCACTCACAGTTCACAATCTTATTCCAACAATACTACGAGGGTCTGATGAGCCCTCTCTGTCCCTGCTGCTTCTGATATTAGCTCTGTTAGCAGAGAGCTGCTGCTGGACTCTGAAGCTGAACTTGACTCGGCCCTGGATGAACTTTCTGACCAAAATAAACGCGTAACCCTGTCAAGCCTTGCCATTCTGTGAGGTGAAAGGTTTAAAAATAAAAATAAACCCGTCTTTAGCTGGAGAATGGGTAGGTTTTTAGTAGAAATGAGCTGTGAGTCCTCAGTGAACGGCTGAGACGGCAGAGAAACACACGGAGCGTCCTGTACGACAGCGCCCCCTACTGGTACAGGTTTGGTCGATGCGCGTGCATGTTGAGAGAATGCAGAAATTTGAATTTCATTGGCTGAAAAATGTTGGCGGCAAGAAATAATGGAAAGGGGGCTCTAGGAGGAAGGAGGGTCTTCATTGGAATGACAGATGTTGTGGAACTCAACCCATAGATCATAGTTTAGACCTGAAATATCATTTAAAACAGAGAAAAATGCTCCAGAGAGCCGCTTTAAAATGTCACAAATTGGCTGAGTTTCAGCCTCGCTGAAGTTGCTATGGTAACAGTGTTTGTATGAGACACACACACACACACACAGGATAACTTGACGCCACACTTTAATATGTGGTGAATGCAGTCTTAGCCAATCAGACAGCTGGATTTTCCCTCTAAACTAAACTTGGTCACACTTTGGCCTAAAGTCAGCTAAAGAATGAGAAGTCATTAAAAATGAATGATAAAAAGTGCAGGCCATTTACCACTTTACCATAACTCATAGGCCAGCTCCACAAAAACACCCTTTTTGGGAAACTCCCAATACCCTTCCATCACCCTAGCAAAGGGTCCATGGCTCCATGATCAGGATGGAAAACCACATTGGTCCTCAGTCTGAGATTCAACCATCGACCGGACCCTCGTCTCCCGTACCCTGGAGTAGACCTTTTTATGCTGAGGAAAATGGTCCTTCTGTAGTTGGAACACAACCTCTGGTTCCTTTTCTTAAAAATGGGGACCACCATCCCGGTCTGCCGCTCCACAGGCTCCGCCCCTGATGACCACGCAATGTTGCAGAGATGTGTCAACCAAGACAGTCTCCTATAACATCCATAGCCTTGAGATGGAGTCACACCCATCCCTGAGCAAACTGTATATTACTATAGAAACTATACTATACTACACAAAACTGCACTACACCTTACTACACTACATTATACTATACTACATACCACTGTACTACAATACTATATAACACTACACTATACATTTTACACTACACATATACTATACTATTGAGACTTTCATAAAAATTAAAACATAGAAGTATAAAACTGAAAATAGAAAATCAAAGATAATGTTGATATTTTCCATCCCAGAGAATTCATGACCTGTCCCCTGACCTGTTTCCAGCCAGTCTTCTCTCTAGACCTAACTTGGGACCTGTGTTTGTTTCAGGAACGTTTCCAGGTCAGGAATCCTCCGTCTGCTTATCTGGAAAAGCTGAGAAGTTGTTTGGATCATGGAGGAAACAGTCGGAAGGTAAACAGCCAGAAAGTCCCAGTTTCAGGTCTGGATCCTGTTTAATGTGACTTCTATAATGTTTCAGTTTTAGTCTCAAGAGTTTCAAAATCATGTTTCAGTCATTTGAGCTCACATCTGAGTCACACATTGACCTCAGTACAACATATATACCACAAAACAATGTTAATATCACAGTACAACATAGAATTATTTCTCTACATCTGATCCATTCCTGAGAAGCAGCAGCCAATTTCATGGCACCCAGAAGGCAGTTTGGGCTTCAGTATCTTTCCCAAGGATACTTTTGACACACGTCTTGGGGTGGGGATTGAACCCTGACCTCCCACATGGTAGATGGCCTCTGTTCCCCTGATCCATACAGTAGTTAGAAGAGATTTAGGCTGATAGATGTCCTCAGCGCTGTTTTCTCCTCTTTCCACCATCATTCCAGCTTCAGCTTCAAGACAGTTTAGGTTGCAATCCACTGAGATTTTTATTTTTTTTAAAACAAGACGGTAATTATTATTGTAAACATTTTTACCGGGGTTTACCGCTACACCGGTAACCATGACATCCCTATTTTAGAGTGAACTCTGCTCTGATCTAGTCCATCAGAGCTTCATTTAGGCAACATTTAAAGATCAGCTCGAGACAAATTTAGACGTGTCAGAATGAAACAAATTTAAAGCTGCTCATGTTGATAGTTTTTCGTAAGGGGTTTCTAAATATTTCTTAAATGTTTAAAAGAACATTTTCTGAGGTTTTAACCAATCGTAGGTGTCTTTCATCAGTTTAGGAGGCGAGTTCAGGAGTCCACACAGGTCCTGAGAGAGCTGGAGATCTCCCTGAGAACCAACCACATCGGGTGAGTCTCCCTGAACTCAGACGATTCTGCTTTCCTAAAGTTTGTCTGAAGTAAATGATTTATTCTCTGGTTGTTGAGACGGCTCTGCCACAGCATTCAGCATCATTTTATTTGTTTTTATTTACCTCTGACAAAAATACAATCGAACTACATCTCAGAACAGGAATGACACCAAAAGATTTGATCAGCAGCTGGTAGCTCATGACCTTCATTCAGTTTAGTTAGCTTAGCATAGTGAAGTGAAGTGCTACACCTTTATTAATAATCTTCCTCCTGCTCAGGGTGCTGGATTTCAGAGTGAAAGATGATTAAATTCAACTGATTCTATCAAAAATAAAGATTTATTAACACATTCTAAAGTAACACAATCAGAAGATGGAATATGGTAAAAACCTGAGTCAGATTTATTTGACAGACATGTAAATGACGCAAACAAACATGGCTGACACATAAAAACAGATAGAAAAGCAAACCAGTAAAGAAGGCAAACAGCAGCCAGATGTAATAACTGGATCAGATCAGCTGTTTGGAATGTTGACACGTGAGGTAAGAAACTGGTTTTTGGCAGCTGGTTCTGGTCTGCAGACTTCTGTATCGTCTGCCAGAGGGGAGGAGCTTATGGAGTGTGTCCAGGGTGTGAGGGATCAGCTGAGGCCTTTCCGGCCTGATTTCTAGTTCTTGACATGTTCAGGTCCTGGATGGAGGTCAGGGGGCTCCTAGGACTCTCTCTGCTGTCTTTACGGTTCGCTGCAGTCGGTTCTTGTCCTGATTGGTGGCTGAACCAAACCACAGTGATGGAGAAGCTCAGGACAGACTCAGTCACTCACGGCTCCAGCAACTCCTTTGTAACGACCTGAGAAGTTTAACCAAATAAAACAACTTATTATTGAATTACATCTGAAAGAAATGAAGTCTTAATAAAGTCTGGCACTTTCTGAGAGAAGAGAGAAACTGGAGCTCCAGCTTTCTGAGTCAGAACATCTCAGTGTGGATGTGAGGTCAAAGGTCATGCTGCATTAATTTAGATACATTAGTAGAGTTAGATTTGTTTAGTTAGTAGAGTTAGGGTTTAGTTTAATTAATCTTTAATGTATTTCTCCTGTTTCCTTTGTGCAGTTGGACTGAGGAGTTCCTAAATGAGGAGAACCAGGGTTTGAACGTTCTGGTGGATTATCTCTCTGTAGCTCATGGTGCCTTCTTGTACGTATCTTGGTGTCACTGTGTTGGATCACTTTAGCCCAGAAACTTTCTTTATTAAAGTTTGTGTGACAGGAGTCCTTGATGGCTGTGGTTTACAGGTGGGACATGGAGACGTGTGACAATGGGACGCTGCCCCCAGACAGACCTGGAACTCTAGAGCGCTCAGTGGAGGACCTGCGCAAAAGTGACAACAGCTCCCCAACAAACAAAGGAGTCAGCAAAGGCTTCACCCTGAGGTAGCGTCTACTCTTTAAACAAACCCACTGCTACAAACACAGTCAACCAACAGCACTAGGACTTATGGACACACTGGGACACGGGGGACACATGGACAGCCACCGAACTTTTCCTCAGCTGATTAGAACCAAACCGGTGGCTCTTTAAGCTTTTCCTTTTCCTCTGAAGTAGAGGTAGAAGTTTTAATCAGCTCTACTGCTTTCTTCTGTCGTAGCTGTTAGCATAACGTTAGCAGCTAAAACAAAACGCTAATGCTCTGAGAATCAATCAGGCATTACTAACAGATTCATAGTTACTGGTAGTTTACTGAACCAGATTTCAGCTCTGTGAGGATTCAGACAGCATGTGTACTGCTACTACTACTAAATTACTACTACTGCTACTACTACTACTACTTTAGCTCCAGTTAGCTGCTGTTGTTCGTTGCTGACGTCACATTATAGTATCAGTTCACTTATCAATAAATTATTATACGCTTCAGCTGTTTTACTTTGTAAACTTCTCTATGCTTTAATAAAATTAGGATTCTAGATATTTATTGAAATACTAGACAACTCTATTCTTGTAAATAGATCTGTTTTTAAAAATCACTCACCAGTTACCGTTGTCCAGTCTGTGAACATTTTGACTTCTTTGACTCACCATCACTTCTAACAGCATTCAGATCTTCTCTCTGTTGACCTCCAGCATCAGGTCTCACTGTTGGCTGTTTTAAATTGTTGGAGAATTCCAGTTATTATCTGGCTCCACCTCCTGGTCAGACGCCATGCTAACAGCCACTTGAAAAGAAACTAGTCCCTCTTAAAACATCACCTCTAGTTTTTCACTTCCCCACAAAAAGGTACCAAAACACACTTTTATGATTAAATGTCATCATGGTTCACATCAGAAATACGAGCTATTCATAAACATAAATACTGATTTTATAATGACCTAAAATACTAATTAGTCCAGCTATTCAGAATCACAGGTGGGTTTAACGTGGAAGATTACGTCTCATTCTGAGTCTGATTATCGGTTCTAATGACTTTAACAGATTGATATGATTAATCTGTTTATTAGGGAGATTTACTCAGATTACATCAGGATATTATCTATTGGTTTGATATGAAACGGTTCCATTTCTTTTGTTTAGTGTGGAAATGATTTAGTTTGTTGTGAGTCTGAAGGTTTGACTCTTTGTGAAACAGGAGAGGTCAGAGGAGTTCACAGGTTGTGAGTCAGAAGGAGGACGTTCATCTGTGCATCATGTGTTTACGAGTCGTCATGAACTACCGGGTAACTGAAGCTGGTTAAAACCTCACAACCAGTGTGTGTTGTTGTGTTTGGTTTGCTGTGTACTTTGGTTTGTGTTGTTGTGTTTCCTGTTCAGTTCTGCTGATCTGTTTATGTATGTGGTTTATAAATGTGTGTGTCTATACTGTATTTGTATGTACAGTATGTGTTGGTGTGTGTGTTTGTACCTGTCGGTGTGTGTAGGTGCTGTGTGTTTGTGAGTGGATCTGTCCCCAGGAGTGCTTTGTGAATGAGATGTGGGGGGGCTGGAGTGCCAAAAGACCCGTAATCAGAGACGAGGGGAACACCAACCCCTGGGCTGCAGCAGGCCAAGAGATGAGAAACACCACCTCCTGGCTGCAGGAGGCCAAGAGATGAGAAACACCACCTCCTGGCTGCAGGAGGCGAGGGGAAGTCAAACCCCCGGTTGCAAGGGTCACAGCCAGGAGCCCCTCCCTGATGCAAAGGGGGGTGGTCTCCATGCTTCTCAAGACGAGACCAGCCACAGAGGCTGTAGGCAGCCTGAGCCACCAGCTAGAGGTCCCCCACAACAACACCCTCTAGACCATATGTGTCAAACACAAGGCCCGCGGGCCAAATGTGGCCCGCCACGTCATTTAATGTGGCCCGCGAGAGCTTAAAAGGTCTGAGTATTGAAAAATAAATAGGTAAAAAGCGTACTTTGACCAAAAACTACATTTCCCACAATGCATGTCAATTGTGTTACCCGCGACATGACGACTTACCGCCATTACAGGTCAGTGTTTACCACACTGCTAATGTAATAGCATTAACACGGCTTCAACAGCTGAACCGAACTGGACCTACGAGCTGCTTTTGGGCCGTCATGGTGAACATGACCGCGCTGCCTGCAGACACAGCTGCACTCTCCCTGGACGACTGATCATCTTGTCAGAGGGTGGATTTTCCTCTTCAGAGTCTGATCAGTCAGCCATTACCTGCTTGGTAAACAGTGAACAGACTTCTCATAGTAAGTTTTCTTCCTCCCTCCTCGCTCTGAAAGTCGCTCGGAGCGGCGCGGCTGCTGTAACCACTCCCCTCCCATCTGCTCCGGCAGGAGGAGGTTTTTAAACTCCATTTTCTCCAAAACTTTCAATATAAACACTCTCAAAAATGTTGCTCAGTATGAAGTTACAGTTGTCCACGAACTTCTGATGCAAAGTAGAAACTAAAAAAGGGCTCATGTCAGCAGCTGCAGCTCGTTAAACTCAGCAATGACGCTTGTCGCAATATTGCGACTTTGGCGCCCGTCCCTTTAACTATAACAAATGTTTTGATCAAAGTTATTATAACTTTGATGTATTTTTAATTCACTTGAATAGTTTGATCCTTGATTGATGGAGTTAAGTGGGTTTCATAACCTGATAAATCAAAAGGATTTATGTTATAACAGAGCAACAAGCAAACCTATTTTTCATGCATTTGTAATGTTTTATCTTGTATAAGTAATAAATTCAGAGTTATGTAACGTTAAGGATTTATTTTACATTTAATTTGGTGACATTTTGAAGTTATCTGGCCCTTTGAGGCCAGCCATTATGCTGATGTGGCCCTCGGTGAAAATGAGTTTGACACCCCTGGGTCAGGACCAGAGCTACAGGCATGTAGATGTGTAGTTGTTACACAGTAATAATAGTCATGGTTGTGTTTTTATTTTCAGTCAGGGTTCAACCAGGTGATGAAACATCCAAACTGTGTGAACGAGATCACACTGAGTCTGAACGACAAAAACCCCAGGTACACACAACACAACACAACAACACAACAGAACAACACAACGCATGAAACCACAACTAGTCTGAACACTAGTTCTATAAATCTATATCCAAGTCTTTTCCTGTTCTGTCTGAATGCTGTATTACTTGTTAGTGAACCTCCTGAGGGTGAAAGGTTCATTTTTAGGTTTCAATACTAAAACTGTTAACTGAGCTTTTATTTTTCCTGATCAGGACCAAAGCTCTGGTTTTGGAGCTGCTGGCCGCTGTGTGTTTGGTGAGAGGAGGACACGACATCATCCTCTCTGCTTTCAACAACTTCAAAGAGGTCAGATGGGTCACCATGGGAACGTTCATGCTGTTCTTGTAAATATTGGATCAGATTTATTACAGAACTAAAGGATTCAGTCTGAGATGTTTTAATCCCAGAACAAAGCATTAGCTTCAGAACTGTCTACTGAGGAAAAATCAACCAGAGTTGTGATTTAATGGGATATTAGTGACATCACTGAAAGAGGGTGGGGTTTATTGAAACAGGAAGTAGGAATACATCAGACCAGGAGAAACACTGCTGCAGATCTGTGACAAAATAGCAGCTATTTTTCCGGCGTTCAAAACAGCTCTTACTTAAAGTCTCCTTGATGTGTTAGAATGCTATATTACCTGTTAGCTAACCACTAATGCTCTGTGTTGTGAACTGTGTGAGTATGAGTGTGTGTATTAGTGTCTTTTAAATGAACAAGGCCCAGGTTATGATGTCATGTTAAGGTGTTTTGGAGGCGGAGTTAGCTGATGCGTTTAGTTCTGATCTATTGTTTTATTAACTGAACAGGAGCTACAGCAGACACCCTCCATATACAGATGTGTGTGAGAGCATGCTGCCCTCTTGTGGCCACACATGGACACATTATTGTATATCTTTGTATATTTTCTGCTTTTAAAGTTTTTGTTATTTTGCAGTGTTCAACGCCTTGTTTTAATAGTGCTATATAAATAAAGGTTGTGCTGAGTTGAGGTTCACTCACTGTTGTTTTTCAGGTTTGTGGAGAGAAAAGTCGTTTTGAGAAGCTCATGGAGTTTTTCCATAATGACGACCAAAACATTGACTTCATGGTAAAAAAACATTCTGAAAAAATGATTTGTTTCATAATTGTGGACCTGCTGGTCCTAATGGTTCTCAGTGATGATGACCTTCTGGTTCTTGGTGGTCTTCTCAGGTGGCCTGTATGCAGTTCATCAACATCGTGGTCCACTCAGTAGAGGACATGAACTTCAGAGTCTACCTTCAGTATCAGTTCACCCTACATGGACTGGATGATTACCTGGAAGCAAGTCTGACTTTTGACCCTGCCTTGTTTTAAACATTGACCTGTTTCGGTTCCTGTCACAGTCTGTCCTGGTTCATTTTGCCCAGAGGTTAAAGTTCACGGAGAGCGACAGGTTGCTGGTTCAGATCCAGGCCTACCTCGATAACCTGTTTGATGTTGGAGCGCTGCTGGAAGACGTGGAGACAAAGAGCCACCTACTGGAGCACCTGGAGGAGGAGCACACACAGGTACACAGGTATATACAGGTACACACAGGTATATACAGGTACACACAGGTATATACAGGTACACAGGTATATACAGGTACACAGGTATATACAGGTACACACAGGTATCTACAGGTACACAGGTATATACAGGTACACACAGGTATATACAGGTACACACAGGTATATACAGGTACACACAGGTATCTACAGGTACACACAGGTATCTACAGGTACACACAGGTATATACAGGTACACAGGTATATACAGGTACACAGGTATATACAGGTACACAGGTATCTACAGGTACACACAGGTATCTACAGGTACACAGGTATATACAGGTACACAGGTATATACAGGTACACAGGTATATACAGGTACACACAGGTATATACAGGTACACACAGGTATCTACAGGTACACAGGTATATACACGTACACACAGGTATATACAGGTACACACAGGTATCTACAGGTACACAGGTATATACAGGTACACACAGGTATATACAGGTACACAGGTATATACAGGTACACACAGGTATATACGTATATACAGGTACACAGGTATATACAGGTACACACAGGTATCTACAGGTACACAGGTATATACAGGTACACACAGGTATATACAGGTACACAGGGATATACAGGTACACACATATCTACAGGTATATACAGGTACACAGGTATATACAGGTACACAGGTATATACAGGTACACAGGGATATACAGGTACACACAGGTATATACAGGTACACACAGGTATATACAGGTACACACAGGTATCTACAGGTACACAGGTATATACACGTACACACAGGTATATACAGGTACACAGATATATACAGGTACACAGGTATCTACAGGTACACAGGTATCTACAGGTATATACAGGTATCTACAAGTATATACAGGTACACAGGTATATACACGTACACACAGGTACACAAGTATATACAGGTACACAGGTATATACAGATACACACAGGTATATACAGGTACACAGATATATACAGGTACACAGGTATACACAGGTACACAGGTATATACAGGGACACACAGGTATATACAGGTACACACAGGTATATACAGGTACACAGAGGTATAGACAGGAAAACAGGTATATACAGGTACACAGGTATATACAGGTACACAGGTACTACAGGTATATACAGGTATCTACAGGTATATACAGGTACACAGGTATATACAGGTACACACAGGTAAATACAGGTACACACAGGTATATACAGGTACACACAGGTATCTACAGGTACACACAGGTATATACAGGTACACAGGTATCTACAGGTATATACAGGTACACGGGTATATACAGGTACACAGGTATCTACAGATACACAGGTATATACAGGCACACAGGTATCTACAGGTATATACAGGTACACACAGGTACACAAGTATATACAGGTACACACAGGTACACACAGGTATCTACAGGTACACACAGGTATCTACAGGTACACACAGGTATATACAGGTACACACAGGTATCTACAGGTACACACAGGTATATACAGGTACACACAGGTATATACAGGTACACAGATATATACAGGTACACAGGTATATACAGGTACACACAGGTATATACAGGTACACACAGGTATATACAGGTACACACAGGTATCTACAGGTACACACAGGTATCTACAGGTATATACAGGTACACAGGTATATACAGGTACACAGGGATATACAGGTACACAGGTACACAGGTATATACAGGTACACAGGTATATACAGGTACACACAGATATATACAGATATACACAGGTATATACAGGTACACACAGGTACACAGGTATATACAGGTACACACAGGTATATACAGGTACACACAGGTATATACAGGTACACACAGGTATATACAGGTACACACAGGTATCTACAGGTACACACAGGTATCTACAGGTACACACAGGTATCTACACGTACACACAGGTATCTACAGGTACACAGGTATATACACGTACACACAGGTACACAAGTATATACAGGTACACAGGTATATACAGGTACACACAGGTATATACAGGTACACACAGGTATATACAGGTACACACAGGTATCTACAGGTACACAGGTATATACACGTACACACAGGTATATACAGGTACACAAGTATATACAGGTACACACAGGTACACACAGGTATCTACAGGTACACACAGGTATCTACAGGTACACACAGGTATATACAGGTACACACAGGTATATACAGGTACACACAGGTATCTACAGGTACACAGGTATATACACGTACACAGGTATATACAGGTACACAGGTATCTACAGGTATATACAGGTACACGGGTATATACAGGTACACAGGTATCTACAGGTACACAGGTATCTACAGGTATATACAGGTA
>SSNR01000008.1:501642-513916 GCA_006937965.1 Callopanchax toddi | reverse complement strand
AGCTACAAGCACAGCAGGCTAACAGCTAAAACTATAGTAAATATCCTGCCCTGTATACAGACCATTATCAAGTCCAGGGACTACAAAGCTCTTTACACCAGTCAGTCATTCACACACACAAACACACACTGAGGCAGTAAAGTACATTATGTCAGCCCCAAAACACCAGACCAACAGTGAAGCTTGCAGGTGGGAGCATCATGGTGCGTGGCTGTTTTTCAGTATACAGCTCTGGAACATTTCATATAATGGAAGGAAGCATGAATGGAGACATGAAGAGAAACATTTAGAATTAAAATCTGTTACCGTTTATCAGGATGATGAAGGTGAAACCAGGAGGACGTTTCAGCAGGACAATGATCCCAAACAGCCAAGAAACTCTCTACTGGTTACAGAGAGAGAAAATCCAGCTGCTAGAACGGTCCAGCCAATCAGCTGACCTGAATCCTAGAGAACATCTATAGATACAACTAAAGGTCAGAGGTCATAGAAGGATCTGAAGACCAGCACCTGAGACTAGTTCCTCCTCCAGGAGGCGTCTTGAAGCTGCAGCACCAACAAAGACTTTTGGACCAATAATTAAATCCATGAAGAGTCTAAAACACTTTTTCCTTCAGTCGTTCCATTTTATTACACGTCTCTTAATGTGGACGGTTTGATTTCTTTATGTGTGGATTGGATGGGTTCTTGTGTTCTGAGGTAGTCTGGGTCTGGTAGGAGAGTCTAACTCTCATCTTACTTTGCTGCAGCAGCAGGAACAAGAACGAGAAGAGGGCCAATCTCTGGAGGTCCTGAAGGAGCTGGAGGTCAGAGTTCAGGCTCTGGTGGAGCAGGGCTTCCTCCGGGTGGAGCGCTCCGCCTCCGGAGAGCTGGACGTTCAGGTGGTCCATCAGAAGATTCAGAAAGGTCAGAATCTGGTTCAGGTCCAGACAAAACTCAATAAACTGTTTTTATTTTGTGATCCAACAATCTGAGGATTTAAGAACACTAATTCTCTAATGTTAGACCATTATTCAGCTATACGTAGGATATGTTAAAATACTGTAATTTCTAAAGAAGCTCCTTATAAATCAAGGCAGTGATGTTTGAAAACAACTAGCTAAAAAAGTGAGGCGTATTTAGCAGGGACAGTAGTACAAAGAAGTGAACCGTCTTGACTTTTTGGTCTTTGGTTTCTGCTACTGCTGACAGTCGCCCTCTTGTGGCGGTTTCCTGACATTACAACATCTGTAATCTACTGCAGGTTCTGTTGGACAAATAACACAAATAATCAAAGTTAATGAAATAAAACATAATTGACTCCAATGGTATTCCACCATATAATCAATTTATTACACATTAAATCACTTAAAATTTGAAAAGATCTTTAATTTTAAATCAAAGTTGTAGATATTTGGAACAACAAACTGAGGTAGTTGAATTTAACACTGACAACTACCACAACACAAGGCAGCTTTCGCCCTCTTGTGGCAATAAGGTGAAAACATTTACAGCATTTCTAGTTAAAATACCTTAAAAAATAAACATGACGCTTGATTTTTCCGTTTCTGCTGTCCTTAGATGTTTCAGAATGTCCTCCACATCTGATTGGGCCAAATGTTGTTTCTACTTTTGTATAGATTTGAGTTCATCATCATCATCAGTTGTTTTTCTCTCAGATGTTTGAGACTTTGGATGTTTTACTTTTAGGGTTCATAATAAAAAGCCCTTTAATGTCTGAACTGAATGTTTTCTGATGCTTCAGGCGATCCGACTGATGAATTAGATGCTCCGCCTCCAACAGAACCGCCTTCACACTCAGTGAGGGTCCAACCTCCCCCTCCCCCTCCTTTAGCTCCGCCTCCCACACTAATCGACATGAGCTCAGGTGAGTCCAATAGCAGAGCAGAGAAACAAGTTTACTGGTCAGAATGATGTTTCACCTTTGACCCCAGCTGATGAGAGGATGTTTCCTTACAGACTGTAAACAGAAGAAAGCGGTGCAGACTAAGTACCGGCTGCCGCAGTTCAACTGGCAGGTTCTGAGGTCTGACCAGGTGGCCGGAACCGTCTTCAGCGAGTTGGACGACGAGCACGTCCTGCAGGTCTGATTCTCACCAACACTTTTATTGTTTTTAGTTTCCATCCATCCATCTTCTGAACCACTTCATCCATAAGGGTCACAGGGTGAGAGGCGGGGGACATCAGGACAGGTCACATGTCCATCACAGGTTTCCTGTTTGGTCAATTTTCTTTTAAATGTGGCAGAAAATTAAATTTAAGATTAAAAATAGTTTAAAATCAGCAGCTGGTGAGCTTCAGAATAAAAGCCTTAAAAGTTTTCTCTTAACATCTGACCTTTTAAAGCCTAAAATTTGAAAAAAAAAACTTAACTATTTATTAACTATTATTAATATAACAACTATATAATCTGTTTTATTATGTAATTTTATAAAACTCTATTTTTTAAATCCTCCCTTTCCTCCTGTGCATGCTCCACCAGGGGGCAGCAGAGGGCTGGAAATGCCAGGTTTATGATGAAGGTACTAATCCTGATAGTCCCCATCTGGTTGATTTGAGGCCAAAAGTGGTTTGTCGTGTCATGTGATCTTTCATTTCTTCTGTTAAAATGATTTCCTGCAATAATTTAAAGCAAAAACATTTTATTTATTTTGATGTTGAGATTTTTGTTACTTCAAGCTGCTGGGAAGTCATTAATTATTATTTAGGTTTAAAATCAATGTAACCAAGTTATGAATAGTTAAGCAAAGTTTTACCAAATCTATTATTGATTTGAAACTTTAATATCTAACTAAATTCTGCCACTTTGTGTGATTTTAATGGTTTTTGGGGTGAAAGGGATCCTTCAACAAAACTCCTTCAAATTGTCAGTAAATCTCTTAAAACAGAATCCTTTAATTTCAGATGTTTGAAGGTTTCATGTGATTGGAGAATAAAACAGGAAGGAGCTGAACTCAACCTGACCCTCTTCTCCTCCTCCAGGAGCTGGACATGGAGGCTTTTGAGGAGCAGTTTAAGACCAAAGCCCAGTCCGCCCCTGTAGATCTGGGAACCCTGAAGAGGAAAATGACCCACAAGGCCTCCAATAGGATGTCTGTACTGGAGCCCAACAGGGCCAAAAACCTGGCCATCACCCTGAGGAAGGAGGGGATGGCTGCAGCTGACATCTGCAGCGCCATAGAGACGTACGTCCTGAACTCCAGCTCCTTCAGCTCTGCCGCACTATGACTGAACTCTGACCTCTGCCATCCTCACAGGTACAACCAGGAGGCTCTGAGTCTGGACTTCCTGGAGCTGCTGGAGCGTTTCATCCCCACGGAGAACGAGATGAGGCTGATCCAGAACCACGAGGCCGCAGGCCGGCCGCTGGACGAGCTGAGTGAGGAGGAACGCTTCATGGTTCACTTCAGTAAAATCCCACAGCTCCCTCTGAAGATCAGCGTGCTCACCTTCATAGGGAACTTCCCTCAGAGCGTCCAGATGATCCAGCCTGTGAGTTGACCTGGAACGTCCATCATTCCAGAAATTCACATTGTATGAATTTAAAATTATGTAGCATTTTATTTAAATCAGTGGGGGATCAAATACTTATTTCCCCCACTTTAATACCCGCCAGGGCCGTAGAAACTCGTCACCTGCTCCTTTAAAATCAGTGAACAGAAGACGTTCACTACACTGGTGGAAATAGCCCATAATGCATTGCACCCTGAGAGCATGCTAATCCTGACTGGTTGCTGATCATTTTCTAGTCGCAGTGAAAATCACAAAGTAAAACTCCAGACTCATTTCAACCATTGTAACATGGAGCAGCTGGATTTTAGTCACTTCCAACCATTACAGCTGTAAAAACATCTGTTTGATACAGAAATCTGTAACAGCTGGTTCTGGATCAGATTGTTTATGTCTGAACGTTTAAGGGATAAGAACCAGTAATCCCTAAAATGAATAATTAAATAGAACATCAGTGTTATGGAGACTAATGAAGGTAATTAAATTTCCCATGATACCGTTCATCAGTTCAGATTCAGGTGTTTTATTTAGGAGACAACAGAAAACTAGACGCACGCTGCATTCAGGTGCTGTTGGAAATGTAAAACATGAGGCTGATCGGGGAGTCTCAGTCTGTGAATGTTCCCGATGACCTTTACTCTCTGATCTCAACAGCAACTGAACGCCATCATCACAGCCTCCATGTCCATCAGATCCTCCGACAAACTGAAGAGAGTCCTGGAGGTAAAGAGTTCCTGACCCACTGGTTTCTGAGTCCTGACCCGTTGGGTTCTGATCTGTGTTTGTGGCTGACAGATCATTCTGGCGTTCGGAAACTACATGAACAGCAGCAAGCGAGGTCCAGCCTATGGCTTCAGACCGCAGAGTCTGGACCTGGTGAGGACCTGAACCAACGTGACCCGGCCCTACGTGACCCAAGTTTCTAACTAACGTTAGGTTTTTTCACTCCCAGCTGCTCGACACCAAGTCCACCGACCGCAGGACGACGCTGCTGCACTTCTTAGTCAACGCCGTCCAGCAGAGATATCCTGACCTGCAGAACTTCTACAGCGAGCTGGACTTCCTGGACAAGGCGGCGCTCGGTAAACGATGACATAATTCATCAACCTGCTGGTGTCAGTTCAAAATCACAGATAAACAGAAACCAGTCATTTTTATTTACATTAGTACAGGTTACTGTGTGTGTGTCAGGCTGCTGATGGAGTTCTGACCGTCTCCATCTCAGCGACGAAACAGCAGTTTGACCTTTAACCTTTTGTTTAATTTCCTGTCCTGTAGTTTCTATCGACAGCCTCCAGCTGGACCTGCAAGCTCTGGAGAGAGGAATGAAGCTGGTTAAGACCCAGTTCTCTAGAGAAGACCAGAATCTGGTCCTGAAGGAGTTCCTCAGAGGAAATGCTGACCAGCTGGAGGCTCTGAGGGCTGACGGGAGGACCACCCTGGTATGTTGACCTGGTAAACTGGAGCTAGTTAACCAACCGTCCTGGTAGGTTAACCTGTGCTTTCCTCCCTGTACGTAATAGAATAGACTATAAAACTCCATCGTACGTCTGAACTGGTGTTCTTACTCCTCTGGATTCTACGTTTTCTTGGTTTTATGTCTCTATTCATGTGTTTTAAATGTGCTTTATAAATAAAGTAGACTGGCTGACCTGGTAAACCAGACCCAGCTGTTCGGTTCTGGACTTTTGCAGGAGGTCTACGAGTCGACTGTGAAGTTCTTTGGAGAGGATCCTAAAACCACCCCGCCCTCAGTCTTCTTCCCTGTTTTTGTCAGATTCATCAAAGCATACAAGGTCAGAGTTCAGAGGTCACAGCTGTGAACCAGCAGGCTGACCTGATGAATTATGATCTTCTTCTTCCAACAGCAAGCTGAGCATGAAAACAAGCAGATGGAGAAACGGGTTCTGATGTCTGAAGGTCCATCATCGCCAACAAAACCTGACGTGACGGGAAACAAGGTGAGTTCCTGGTTGTGATGTCACCACAGGTAAACAGGTTTTCTATTAAGATCAGTGACGGAGTGACAGGAAGCATGAAGATTCACACAGAGGTAAAAGATATTTAACAAGAAAAAGAGGCGAGACATTATGAGCAAATTTATAAACAGAAAGCAGTTTTCTCTTCCTGCCTCTGAGGTGAGAAGTGATGAACATCAACAGTAGTGGTTCATTTTAAGCTCTGACCTCTAGGTGGCAGCAGTTTGGTGGTTTCTTGATTCAGATCAGCGGAGTGAAACGTTTTATTTCATGACAACTGTCGTCTTCCTTCTAGCAGCAGTTGATGTGGTCCGTCTGAGACAACAGAACCAAACAGTTCCACACTCTTCTGACCTTTGACCTGTTGTTTCAGGCTCCTGTGATGGCCAGGTTACCTCAGATGGATCTGATAGCAGAGTTGAAGAGGAGACAGGTAACATCCATGGTGAGGGAGGAGAAGGACGGCGCCATCGAGGACATCATCACAGGTACAGAGCACCTCATGTTCAACCAGGAAGTAACATCAGCTTTAGATGGACCAATCAGATAGCAGTAGCTCAGAAGGTAGAGTCTTTGTCTCGCATGGAGGGTTGCTGGTTCACCTTGTCGTGTCCTTAGGCAGGACACTTTGCCTGCTGCTGGTTACTGGTTAGAGGGTCTGGTCGCACCATGGCAGTATGCTACATTGTATGTGAATGACTAAAGTATTAAACAAAGGTGGGACGTTTACTCTAAAGCAGGGGGGTCCCATATCCAGCGTGTTTTAGAAGTTTCTCGGCTTCAACACACCTGGTTTCAGTCAGCAGGTGATTAAAAGGTTTCTGCAGAGCTTGATGACATGCAGGATGAATCAGGTGTGTTGAAGCAAGGAAAACAAAACATGCTGGATACTGGCCTTTAGGGACCAGGATTGGGAGCTCTGCTCTAAAAGAATGTTTGATTAAACCTGAGACAAATGGCTTCCTATGAGATGACGTCCTAAAAACCCTCAGTTCCTTCTATTTAGTCCTGTGGCTCTCTCTAGATACAGGTACTACTGTACACCTCTTGCTCATGGTTCCACAAGGTTCTGTGTTGGGGTCTCTACCTGCTCCCCCTTCAGCACATCCTGAGCTCTTTTGAAAAAATCTCATATCAGCTGTATGAGCTGCAGACCTGTCTAGACTCCATTAAAAACTGGATGCTGGGAACTTTTTACAACTAAAAGAATCAAAAGACGAAATCATCTGTGCTCCTACAAGCTTGTTCTCTTGATCAACTCGCTTCATTCATCAAACCGTCTGTCAGAAACCTTGGTGTGACCTTTGACCCAGCTCTAGATGCTCATGTCAGTTCCCTGGTTCGCTCCTCCTCCTTTCACCTCAGTAATAATCCTAAGCTGAGTCCCATTGTGTCACGCCCCAAACTGGAAATTATTATCCACGCCTTCATCACTTCTCACCTGCGCCAGGCTTCTGGTCCTCTAAATACACCCATGTCACCCCCACTACTTTTCCGACTCCACTGACATCCTGTTAACTCCAGAGTTCAATTCAAAATCCTAGTTCTGGTCTTTCAGGTCCTACATGGACAAGCACCAGACCTCCTACATTCTTAGTCCCCCAGCAGGTCCCTGAGGTCCGGTGACCACAGTCCCTTGGTTGTGCAGCTCACCAGGCTAAAAACCAAAGGTGACAAAGGCTCTGGAACTCCATGAGCCTGAGATCAGTTGACTCCTTTAAGAAGCAGCTGAAAACCATCTATTTTAACGAGCTTTTCATGAACTCTGAAGTCTCCTTTAGTCTTTATCCTGGTACGCTGCACATCCAGGAGGCGCTGATCACTGGACCTCAGGGACCTGCTGGGGTGGAAGGATATAGAAGATCACCGATGGAAGCTGGTCCATGTAGGACCCTAAACCAGAACTAGGAAATTGAAATGAACTCTGGAATTCAAAGGCAGCCAGTGAAGCTGGAAGAGTAGCGGGGTGACGTGGGTGTATTTGGAGGACTTAGTCAGTAGCCTGATGTAAACATTCTCTATCACCTGTAACCAATCCAAGAAGTTTTGTTCAGACCAGAAGAGATGAGAGCATCAAGAATGACAGGATGGAACTCAGCTCAGCAATATTCCTGAGCTGAAAGAAGGAAGATCGAACCAGAGACCCGACATGAGCATCCTGAGTAGGAGCTGGGTCAAAGGTTACACCATTTCTAACAGAAGGTTTGGTAAAACCAGGAGAATCCTTGACTTTAGGAAAAAGCCTGTGTGGAGCACAGATGAGGATTTCACTTTTAGCTCCATTCAAGTTCTTAGTCATCCAGTTTTTAATAATCTAAACACATCCGCAACAACTGTAGCGTAGACATCTCTTACAGGAGATGTATAGTTGAATATCATCTGCAAGAAGTAGATTGGTAAGAGATTTCTTTGAAAGAGCTCAGGATGAGCTGAAGAGGGAGGAGATAAATGAACAGAAGAGAGAAAACCTTATGGGACACCGTGGGTGAGGGAGGTGTACTTAGAAACAACCACAGAGCAACAATGCTCAGATATGATTCTCTGCAGGAATCCACTAAGTTGCTGTTTTAGGTGAAACATGAATGCTTGATGTTGTTTTTCTCATCAGATTTAAGGAACCAGCCCTACCGACGTGCAGACGGCGTTCGACTCAGCTCCAAGTGGAAACAAGGACAGAAGCTACAGGTCTCCTCAGACATCTCACTCTGATCACTTGTAAAATAACTAAATTATTTTTAATATTTAATATGCTCTGCTTCTTAAGTCTGACTAAAGATTTTATACTAAAAGTTACTGACTGAACTTCAGATTTAATCCTTAATATTTTACAATGAACATTTTTTTGTAACAATAAAATTTCTGTGAGAAAAGTAGCTTTTGTTTTTTTTCTGGTGCTCTTTAAAGGGTCGTTCTGAAGTGGCTTCAGTTACTAATCCACTGTCAGGAGCACACCGACAGTGTGACCATAACCTAACAGTCTGGTGACATGTAGAGGTTAGCTAACAGGTAATATAGCGTTCTAACTTATTGGTGGGACTTTTTAAGATCAGTATTTTAAATACCAGAGAATTTGCTGATCTGCAACAGTGTGTCTCTCTTGTTCTGACTAGCCATGAGGCCTAGTTCTGGTTTCTGGAGACTCCGCCCACTCTGTGATGTCAGCAGTGGGTGTGGTCCTTGCTGTAGATTAATAACTGATGGAACAACCCTGATGACCCTTTAAGGCTGTAATTACAGGACAATCATCCACTGAAGGAAAGTCCCAGCTGGGGTTTGATCTGACAGAACCACTACACGTGACCTCAGCGACCCATCAGGCCCAGAGACAGGACCCCTTAGGGTTCATACAGGGGTCAAGCTGTCAGAACCTTCACGGTTTTGTTTACATTTACTGAAAGTTGAACAACCACAAAGTTTACAAGTTTCCTGGTCTGGCCATCAACACTGAGAAGACTCAGACTTCAAACAACAACTACGAAGTGGAGCGCCTCCCTAGCTGTTCCAGTGGGATGTTCTCAGGACTCAGACCTACAGGACCAGACAGACTGCTCTATAACGCTGCAGTACTCTTACACTTCAGTATAGATAAGTAACCTGGACTGTCTCTGGAAAGTTCTCAGCTGACTTCTCCACCACCACTACCCAACATCAGCTCAGACAGGTGAATCCTCCAAAACAAGTCCTGTACTCACCACTACTTTAGGAAAAGGTCTGAGGACATCACAAAACCACATGGACCTCAAGGGAAACCTTGTCCATATCAAGAGGACCTCCATCACCGGCTGCCCCTGGATCTGCCTCGTCATTAGAGAAGTTTTATTTATAAAGCACCTCTCAGGATCACAATGTGCATTAAAGACAAAAACAGACAAGACAATTATAAAAAAGGTAGACAAATAGATTAACAGAATAATAAACAGAAAAAGACAGAGCACATAACTATTTTACAGTAGTTTATGAAAAGCCAGTTTAAACAGATGGGTTTTCAGCTGCTTTTTAAAGGAGACCAATGAATCCACTGACCTCAGGCTCAGGGGGAAAGAGATCCAGAGTCTGGGGGTCACAGCAGCAGATGCTCTGTCACCTTTGGTTTTTAGTCTGGTACAATGCACTACCAGGAGGCTCTGATCACTGGACCTCAGGGACCTGCTGGGATGTAAGAATGTAGAAGATCCCTGATGTAAGCTGGTGCTTCTCCATGTAGGACCAGAACCAGGATTTTGAACTGACCTCTGGAGTTAACAGGCAGTCAGTGGAGCTGGTAGAATGGAGTCTAAACATAACCTGGAACAGCTGTAGTTTAGACACCTGAGCTTAAAGAAAATGTACAGTTTAATGTCGTCGGCACAAAGGTAGTAGATCTCTTTGAAAGAGCTCAGGATGTGCTGAAGAGGAAGCAGATAAAGGAACAGAAGAGGGCCCAACACAGAACCTTGTGGGACCCCGTAGTCAAGAGAGGCCTGTATTTAGAGACAGCCACAGAAAAACAAAGCAGCGCAGATCCTGAAAGGCCTACCCAGTGTCTCAGACTATCAAGTAGCAGGTGACGATCAACGCAGTATCAAAAGCTGCAGTCAGGTCCAGCAGAACCAGATCAGAACATTTTCCTGCATCATGTTGAGTCAGAATGTCTCTGGAGACTAAGAAGAGCTGTTTTAGTAGAATGGACTCAGAAACAGACAAGCTGAAGAAAATACAGTGATGATCAGAAACATGTCTTCAGAACAAACACTGTAAATATTCAAACCTAAGGTTAAAACAAGGTCCAGTGTAAGTCCTTTGGTGTGTGTGTGTGTGTGTGGGGTCAGATGCATGCTGGGTAAATGTAAAAGAGTCCATGAGGCTGGAAAATATCCTGTAAAATAAATCTTAGTCATCATCATCATCAATGTGAATGATAAAACCACCAACGACTACCAGTTTGGACAGCTTCAGAGTGGAGGATAAAGTGACTGAACTCCTGAAGGAAGGAACCGTTTAGACCAGGTGGACCAGCAGAACGGGTCCTTACTCCCCACTTTGATCAGCTGTAGCTCAAAGGAAGAGAAACAGCCTGAATTTTGAAGAACGACATGAAAACCGGTTTCAAAAACTGCAGCCAGCCAGTCCCCCACCTCGACCAGACGTCAAAGGCTGGCTAAAGGAATAGCCACTAGGGCAAAGTTCAATCATGTGTGAATAATCTGAGACTTACTGCCAAACTTCTGTTCAGCAGGAAGGATTTATTGTTTATGAAGCGGGCATTTAATACCGCCGTGCTCAGTGTGGTAGAAAAATCATTACTCACTGGTGCAGCTGGAGTTAGTGAGCGTAGATTCGCTCAGGGAAACCACTCATGGAGAGGAGAGAAAGATAAACCACTGAAGAATCTGGATGAACATCACAATAACGACATGCAGACACAGATCCCAGTGCTACGTAGCTCGGTGGCAGGGTCTCATCTGAGGGAAGGCAGCACAGAGCTCTCACCAGACCTTACTTGACTGTCCATGCTCCCAGTAGTCTCATCCAGACCTGGACATCAGCCCATTTTCCTCATTCACTCAGTTCTGTCTGGCTTTGAGGGAACAACACGACGCATTTGGTGTGAGTTTAGTGTCTGGTCATTGAATGTTACCTCCAGCGAATGACAGCAGGTTCAATACAGTAGAAAAGAACTACAGAATATGTTAAATTCCTGCATGAAGACTGAATACAGAAAGAGTTTCAGAAGAATCACTAGAGCTGAAAGGAGCTCCTGCTGATGGTTACAGTAACTAAACCAAAATAATACAGCAGATCGCCTCATTGGTTTTTGTAGTGGATCCTATAGTGTGAACATGTAACAGGGTCTTCAAAAAGTCAGGTTAAAAATAAATTCTAATCTAGTTGGGCTTTAAATCTGATATATAAAAATATCAACCGATATATGTCTTCTGAACATTTCTGGTGTTACAGGGACCTCTGCTGGACAGAAGGTGGAACTGCTGGACAGAAAGAATCCCTGTGGAGGCTTCCCTCAGCTTCTGCTTCAACAGCCAATAGGAGTGAGGAGACCGCTGCATCATCAACTAAAAAACACGTCAACGTGTTGTTTATCTGGTCAACGTGTTTATGTGTAGACAATGTGTTGTGTAGATGTGTCGTTAACACGTACTTCAGAGTATCAAAGTTTCACAAATTTTCTACAAAAAGTGTAAAAACACAGAATCCACACAATCATCACATGCCTCTAGTCTAGACATAAATGTAATATTTTTGGCCCATTTGGCTTTCCATACTTCACATCACATCCTACTGTTAGTAGGATCTAGATCTGGTCTCTAGACCATTTAGTAGGATCTAGATCTGGTCTCTAGACCATTTAGTAGGATCTAGATCTGGTCTCTGGACCATTTAGTAGGATCTGAATTTGGTCTCTAGACCATTTAGTAGGATCTAGATCTGGTCTCTAGACCATTTAGTAGGATCTAGATCTGGTCTCTGGACCATTTAGTAGGATCTGGATCTGGTCTCTGGACCATTTAGTAGGATCTGGATCTGGTCTCTGGACCATTTAGTAGGATCTGGATCATTTAGTAGGATCTAGATCTGGTCTCTAGACCATTTAGTAGGATCTGGATCATTTAGTAGGATCTGGATCTGGTCTCTAGACCATTTAGTAGGATCTGGATCATTTAGTAGGCTCTGGACCTGGTCTCTAGACCATTTAGTAGGATCTAGATCTGGTCTCTGGACCATTTAGTAGGATCTGAATCTGGTCTCTAGACCATTTAGTAGGATCTAGATCTGGTCTCTGGACCATT
>SSNR01000008.1:454731-473891 GCA_006937965.1 Callopanchax toddi | reverse complement strand
AGTAAGGTGGAGGTTCAAGGAGAAATGAACTCAACCTGGTTTCAGATTATTAGTTTAAAACAGGAAAAAAGGAAGTTTTGTCTGAAGAAGTTCCTCCTTCCTGGGTCCAGATCATCATCAGGTTCTAAGACTGTTTGTTCTGGGAGACTGGAGTCTCTCTGCTGGAGGTCAGCAAGCAGCTTGATTGGTTTCAGCAACACCAGAACTTTGAAACTCATCCAGCACCATTATCTAACCAGTTGTTTCCCATTTCCAGATGCTAACAGACCTTAGAGAGTCTCACCATCTGGTTCTTAGTGGCGAGAACCACGTCTCCGGTCCTGTTGGTGGTGAGCCTGTGGGCTGATGGGAAGCTTCTGCGTGGGGGTGGTGGGGGAGGAGACTTGGACGGTTTTTCTGTTTTGTAGCGAGCTACGCTCAGGTCCACTGTGAACAGAACCTTTATGAGTCAACAAGAAACAAACAAGTGGTTTTGAATATTAGGACAATGAGATCCAGGTACTGACCCGATCCTCTGTGTGAGCCAGAACCCTCCATGCTGTTCAGTTTCTGGGCAGCCAGTTGGACTTTGCCCGGCTGCTGGTCCCCGCTGGTGGTATTGGTGGTGGTCCCAGTGGGTCCAGCGGTTCCGGCAACAGGCGGGGTAGACATGCTGGAGCTTATCGAGACGGTGATCTGGGGCTTGGGGGGCACCACCGGCTTGGTTACGTGTTTAGTGGCAAAGTCCAGGTCTGGTATGGCCTTCATCAGCTCAGCCTGGGTCTCCTCCAGCAAACGGTTGATGTCCTGGGCACTGAACTGGGTCAGACTGGCCCGTTTCTCCTCCCAGTCCCGTTCAGCTGCCTAACAATCAAACAAAAATATAAAACATAAGATTACCTGGACAGGGAAATTTTAAAAAACCAAACAGGTCCAACAGAATCACCCCTAGTTCTGATGGCTGGGGCTGAAACGATTCATCGAATTCCTCAAATAATTCAATCACAAAAACACCTGGAGGCCAAAGTACCAGAACCTCAGCTGGTTTAAACCAGGTGACTTCACTAGAACCTCAGCTGGTTTCAACCTGGTGACTTCACTAGAACCTCAGCTGGTTTAAACCCAGTGACTTCACTAGAACCTCAGCTGGTTTCAACCTGGTGACTTCACCAGAACCTCAGCTGGTTTAAACCCAGTGACTTCACTAGAACCTCAGCTGGTTTCAACCTGGTGACTTCACCAGAACCTCAGCTGGTTTAAACCCAGTGACTTCACTAGAACTGCAGACCAAACACAAAGTTTCAGGTAATTCTCTCTCACACCTCTTTGTACCTGTCCAGAATTTATCATCTTAAAAATAGGAAAAAAGAAACAAATGTAAAATACAGAAAATGATCAGGAAAAAGAATAGAAAAAAGAATGAGTCCCAAACTTTCTGAAGTCTGGTTGCTGGACAGAGCTGTTAGAAATGCTGACTGGTGGCTCAGAATAGAATACTGGATATTATACTGGACTCGTATAGATCGGGTTCAGGTGGTGCAGCGTGTGTCAACAACAATAAGCAGCAACTCTGACTCTGTTCCCGGTGGAGTGTTGCAGAACGACGGTTACCAGCCTGACTTCAGCCGACACGGCTTTGTCTGCAGGACGCCGACTTGGTAGCTCATCCAGGACCAGGTTTCTGAAGGCCGTGGAGCTCTGCACGTCCTGCTCGGGGCCAGAGGAGTCCATCTCTGAGGACACAGGGATCCAGTTGGCAAGGCCGGTGCTGGTGTTAAGGTCAACCAGGCTGAGAGGAGGACTGTTCAGGGTGTCCAGGTCTGAGCTGCGGCTCAGGTCTTCTGGTCTCTTCTGGGTTTGGACAGAAATGTCCTCAGGTGTCTTCCAAACCCCCTCGGTGACTCGTCTGAACAAAAAACAGAATCAAAGCAGAAGTCCTGGTGAAGTGCCTGTTAGAAGTGAGACATGTTAAAGTCCCAGTATCATTCGAAAACTGGTCCAAAACCAGGAAACTAAAATGCTTCTAATCTCAATCATCAACCATTTTCTTCACATTTTCTAAAGGTTTGAAGATGTTTATATTTTTGATCGAGTTCCAGGTGGAGGTGTAACCGTTTGTCTCTCTGATCCCGACCAGAATATCAGCCGTTCTGAAGCTGAAGAGAACCTTCTGATCCGATCAGACTGAGAATCACTTCACACATCATTTATTCACAGAGTCAAAAGCTTTATAATATCTTAATATTTAAACGTGAATCTTTATTTGTGCAGACAGACTTCAGGTTCTGAGGAACCCTTCAGACCTTCGCAGTGAGCTGAGAGCATCCATCATGGTGTTGCAGCGTTTCAGCAGAGCCTCCAGCCGATGAGGCTCCTCCTTCAGGAATTTCACAGCCTCCACCTCCACCCTCAGCACCACCCGCATCTTACTCTGCAGGCTGGGGAACTGGTCTGCATTGGGGGGGGGCAGATACACACAGAGAGGGGAGGAGCTGGACATATTCATTTCATTAATCAACAACCAGCATTCATGAAATCTGCATCTCAATCAAAAACGGGACACCACAGGGGTGTGTACTGGGTCTACTTCCCTTACAGTAAATATAAAGGGATTCATTTTAAACACAAGATGAGCTAAACGTGGGTAGAAACCTTTCTAAACATAAACCAGACTCTAGATCACCATGGTAACAGAGACTAGACTCTAGATCACCAAGGTAACAGAGGTCAGGTCTCTGTTAGCTAAACTATAGAACTAGTTAGTCCGGTTGCATTTCTGTTACTATTATTTTTACTAAACAATAGAACTAAAGTGGGAGAAATAAGTATTTGATTCGCCACCAACTTTTTAACATTTTTCCATGTAAGAATGAAGGTCTTTAATTTTAAACAAAGGAACACCTCAACTTTGAGAGAAATAATAAAAAATATATAATAAAAACCTGAAAATCAAATTGTAAAATTTTTAAATAGTTAATTTTCAGGAGACATGTTTTTCCATTATAAGTCCATTTAGAACGGTTTCATTTCAGTTTGCTTTGATGCCAACAAACAACTCAAATCAAGGTTTACATCCATTACGTTCTGCAGGTGGGCGGAGCTTATTTAGTTTTTTTAAACTTGGTTGCTGGTTTCTCTGAGATCTGGTCGTGTTGATCATATATCACTGTGGTGACCTCCTGACGGCTGTTAGCATCTTGAGAGAACATGGGACTTTATCACAACATCTGACTAAAATCATGAAGCTAAACTGCTAACATGGTTTCTTCACAAAGAGACAGACTGCAGCATTATTATTATTATTATTTCTATACAGTTCAGGATGGGGGAGGACACAGTGGCGTCTAGCCTCCAGCCTGACGACGTTCAAACAGCTCAACTCCCAGAAGCACATACTTTTGAGCTCAGTGAGCGTCTCTCCCAGCATCCTCAGCTCTTTGCTCTTCTGATCAACATCCTGCTCCGTCACCAGGCCGTGGTTGATGGAAGAGTTCCTCTGCAACTCCTCCACGGACTTCTCCAGGTCGCTGTGGAGGAAAAACATTTTAAACACTTCACAACAACAGGACTCCGTCTGGCTGCTCAGCCTTCAGCTGCATCTGGAAACGAGCAGTTCTCAGACTCCTCCTCAGGTCGAACCAGCTTCCAGTTTCAATCTGTGAAGCAGAAACCCCGTCTAATTATTAGACTAGGCCTCAGATATTCCTCTTTGATAAACCCCATAGTTATATGGTTAGCTTGGTTATCCTGGATCATCCCCTTAGTTTTGCTGCTCTAGACTCAGACTGCTGGAGGACAAAATGACCACATCTCTCTCTGCTCTCCATTTTTGTATTTCCTGTTCTTGCTGCCACTAACTTTCTCCTCTCCATTTAAGAAATGAGACTGCCAGGGGTAAAGTGTCCCTGACACATCGTAGCTCCTAGGATCACTAGGGCACTCCATCATGTAAGGAGGAGTGTTTCCCTTATAACGGGACAAATTAACTAATTTATAATTATGGTTTATGGTTAATTTATAATGAATCTGGACCTAAATGATCTGGATTTGTTGAATTCAGATGAACTGATGAGACCTGGAGCTTTAGAGAGAAACTGAATTGAAGAGCAGCCAAACCCAAAGTACAGCATCTCTATGGTAACCAGTAAATGGTTTCATCAGTCGTCCATAAACACCTGCAGAATCACATTAAACCTCCTCATCCAACAGAGCTGCAGCTCCACTCTGGAGGAGATTCAGGTTCGACAAACAAAACCTCTCCAACAGAAAACATTATGACATTCATTTCCTGATTGCATGAATGTGTTTATGTTTATAAGATGAAATAAACTGACTGCAGCTGCTGGATGAGCAGCTCCTCCTGGTTCAAGTACTTCAATCTCTCCTCCTCCACCAGGAGACGCTGTCTCTGCAGCGGGTCCTCCTGGGGTCGCATGGCGTCCAGCATCATGAGGCTCAGCTCCGACTCCGTCTGACGCAGCAGAGACAGAACCGAGTCCTGGTTCTCCAGCTGGGAGCAGACGACAGATCAGTTACTAAACCAGCTCAGAAATCAGGCTCAGACTGGTTTCTCTGGAAGTGATAAAATCATAAAACCTTCTTTCAGACATAACGGGTCATAAAAACCCCTAAAAGAACCATTTCCCCAACAAATCGAGTTAGTTTTTAGTCTTTATTACTGGTGACATTAAATGAATGGAGGCTCATTTCAACCCTTTAAAGTGTGTCACCGAGACACTCACTGGGTGGAATGGATTATTATAAAACAGTTTTTCACATTCTCTTATCATTTTAAATATTTTATTTACTTTTTAAACATTTGTACTTAAAATTCCATAATTGTTCTTTTATAAATTTGATTAAATTGTTTTATTGACCTATTATTAAGATTTTTAACTTTGTCAGATGTGGGTTTTTTTTTAGTTTATCCTTTTGAACATCTGTACTTTTAACTTGACTTTAAAACATTTTTGTACAGGATTATTTATTCTTGATGAAATGTTATTTCTAGATTAGTTAGAATGTCATCTTAGATTCATATATTTTAACTTACTTTATGAAATGTCTCACTTTTATCTTGAAATTCATCAAATGAATCTAGTTTGTGATTTTTTTCATGTTTCATCGTGTTAATATCAGCATGAATAATGATTTCTTTGAGTTAAATTATAAGTTTATTATAATCCAAATTCTAGAACTTTCTTGAGGGATTGAATGTAGGAGTGACTTGTTAAATGTTACCGCCTTTAGAAGCGTGCAGGTTTGTGATTCAACAGAGTGAAGTTCCAGGGCATTGATGACCTGACCTTACACAGGTAACTTTTAGTGCTAATATTTAGTCTTAAAATGGGCGCTGGTGGCGCTGCTGCAACTTTCGATCAGTCGTTGCATCGCCAGTGCGTCAGAAGAAGAAAGCGCACGCAAACGACGTGAACTAGTTCAAGATCGTACACCGAGGACAGAAAGCTAAAATCTTTTATTCCGACCATGAATGTAAGATTCCAACACCACAATTCACCAGAAGGAGCAGCTGTGGAGTTTCACCGTTTTGAACTGAAAGTAACTCTCAAATCTAACAAGTCTGCGAAAAAACTAAATATAATTTTATAGAAATGAATGAATGCATGAATATGCATGCTATTATAACTTTTTAATTTCAGTGGTCCATGGTAATAGATGTTTGCGATGGAACACAACATGGTGCATATAGTAAACTCTCATAAATAATGCCACTAAGAGCTTGTTGCATTTCTGCACCCACCTGTAAAAGCACTGTATAAATACAATTATCTTCTTAAAAAAAAGGCTGCAGTTGGGTGCAAACGTTTTTCTCTTAAACCTTGGACAGGAAATCCAAAAAGGGTTTTAAATAAAAGCAACTGGACTTATTTGGTTCTTTGAAGACGTTTCGCTGCTCATCCGAGTAGCTTTGTCAATTCTGTCTGTAGCAAAGGAGAAAGAGTCTTATAAACTGTGCTTATCTTCCTCTGTCTGTGACACACCTCCTTCCTGCCTATAAGTCCAGTTGCCTTTATTTAAAACCCTTTTTTGGATTATCATGACCTGGATGACTGAGAACCTTCACCAGTACTTGGACAGGAAAGGTAAATGAGAAATTGGCCATAGCTAGAGCTAAAACCAAGAGGTCTAAGTTTGTTTTTTAAGAAGGGGCTTTATGATAGTGTGCTTGAAGGCAGGTGGCACAATTCCTGAGCTAAGACATGAGTTAAAATAAGACAAGAGGATAGCACCGATAAAATTAAAAACCTCTTTCAGTAACTTGGTAGAAAGAATGTCAAGGGAGGAATCAGTAGGCCACATGTGCTGCACAACGTTCTCCTCCTACATACCTGAATGTTGCGCAGCTGTGACAGCTGTTTGCGCAGTGCGTTGGTGTTCTGCTGCAGGTTCTGCAGGTGGAGCTGCATCTGCATCCGGGACACTGTGACAGGCTGATTGGACCCCAAGGATGGAGGCGGCATCAGAGCCAGAGGAGCAGATGGTGTCAGAGCTGCTCAGCAACAAGAAAAAACAACAGCTTAATCAAACGGTTCTTCGACCTTTGGGTTCGATTCAGAGCTGATAAAAACCGTCCATCTGAGATGTTTTAGTCTGGAATTCTGAAGTGATGCAGAAAGTCAGCTGGTCTGAGGACAGCTTGTATCAGCACTGGGGGTTAGTGGGGAGGTGGGGATACAGCAGAGGTAACAATAAACATTGTGAGACGGGTTTAAGGACAAACGGGTCCAAAATGAAGGTCAGATCTGATCAGAACAGATTCCCACAACAGCCACAATGTGAGTGTCTCTATATCAGATCAGCCTAACACACGATGATGATGATGATGAGGTCCAACAGTAATTAGGAGAAAGAGTCACACGAATCATGCAGAACAAACTGAAACACACTCAGTAACTGAGTTGCATTCTAAGAGGAAATAAATATGACAGAGTTCAGATCTAAAGTTTGGAGGAGAGAAACTCTGATGTTCCATCTAGAGTTCTCAACACAAAAAGTTAAAGAGTGGTGTGATAAAGTGATTCTTCCTAAACCTACTGACTGGTTGAGCCACCCTCAGCAGCAACAACTAGCAGCGACTCTTTTCCAGGCTGTGGATGAATTCTGGCTCCACTCATCTTTACGGGATTGTTGTAATTCAGCCACATTGGAGGGTTTTCCAGCATGAAGCCTTTTTAGGGTCATGCCACAGCATCTCCATCAGATTCAGGTCAGGACTTGGACTAGGCAATCCAAAGTCTTCATTTAGTTTTTTCTGAAGCCATTCAGAGGTGGACCTGCTGGTGTGTTGTGGATCACTGTCCTGCTGCAGAACCCAAGTGAGCTCCCGCTGGAGGTCAGGAACAGATGGCTGGATGTTCTCTTTCAGGATGTTTTGTTAGCATAATTCATGGCTCCATTAACCATACAAGTCTTCTAGGTCCAGAGGCAGCAGAACAGACCCAGACCATCACATTACCACCACCATGTTTACTGTTGGGATGATGTTCCTTTTCTAAAATGTTGTTACTTTACTCCAGATGTAACAGGACACACACCATCCAGAAAGTTCAGCTGTGGTCTCATCAGTCCACAGAAGATTTTCCTCAGAAGTCTTGAGGATCATCAGGATGTTTTCTGGCTAAACTGAGATAATCCTTTCTGCTCCTTTTGCTCAGCAGTGGTTTTTATCTTGGATCTCTGCCATGCAGGTCATTTCTGCCCAGTCTCTTTCTGATGGTGGAGTCATGAACTCTGACCTTTACTGAGGCCAGTCAGCAGGACTATCACGCCCCCAGTCAGAGCAGCATCTAGAACCCATTCCAGGGCATCTGAAAAAGGTGGGTACTCTGAGCTGCTATTTGGTGCATAAGCACAACAGTCAGGACTTGATAGCTGACCTGGAGGTGCAGGGAAGCTACCCTCTCATCCCCCGGGGTAAACCCCAACATGCAGGCAGTCTCTTGGGGCTAACTGAAAGCCCACCCCAGTCCTCTGCCCGGTCACCTGGAGCAACACCAGCAAAGTAGAGAGACCAACCCCTCTCAAGGACTTGAGTTCCAGAGCCAACACTAAGTGTTGAGGTGAGTACCAACATATCCAGCCTGTACCTCTAAAAGCTACAGCTACTTCCCCACAGAGAGGTTACATTGAATGTCCCAACTGACAGTTTTAATTTCCGGGGAACAGATCGCCAAAACTCCTGCCTTGCCTTGGTCTGCCACCCAATCCACATGGTTTTCCTTACAGGTGGTGGGTCCACAGGCTGCGCCCTTCTGGGCTCAGTGAGTGAAAGTTCAGTCTACATGCGCTAACTGATGGGCCTTAACTCCAGGCCTGGCTCCAGGGTGGGACCCCGGTAACCGTCCAGTCTGGGTACTCTGGTAGTCTGATGTTCGACTCATGAAAGGCCTTCAGAACTGCTCTTTGTCTCATTCTTCACCTAGGACCAGTTTGGCATGGGAGACCCTACCAGGGGCGAAAGTGTTCCAGACTAAATAACTCCCAGGATCATTAGGGCACTCGGACTTCTCTGCCACAGAACGGTGGAGGTTCAAGGAGGAGTTTGAATTAAACATGAATTATTTCACCAAATTAATAGAGAAAAAAGTTCTAGAAGCTGAACCTGAGCTAACTTAATCATCATGCAGGAAAACCAGTTCAAGGCAGCTCAGATGTTAGTTGGTTTCTCATTCTATAAATGTGTTTGTTATTATCCCACAGATCAACATCACACAAAAATACATAAAAACATTACTGTTCGTTATATTAATGCAACTCAAGTGTGTAAGGGGGAACATGGACAACAGCAGCATTAGAGGGAGGTCTGTTTCAACAGTTAGTATGCTAATTAAAGGTCTTAGGGTGGGGGGGCAGACAGAGGAATAGACACTTCATAAACATCTGACGCTACCTTTCTTTTTATTTATTTGTCCAGCTAAAACAAAAAGCACGGGCAGCAGTTATAGAGCAGCAGATAGAAAACAGCAGATATAGAGCAGCACTTACAGAGCAGAAGATAGAGAGCAGCAGATAGAACACCATTCATAGAGCAGCAGTTATAGAGCAGAATATATATCACAGCAGTTATAGAGCAGCAGAAAAAATGTGAAGCAGCCATACATGAGGACTTTTAAAATGTGCAGAGGAAATAAAATCACAGAAGTTGTGAATGGCAGCGTGGAGTGGAGGCCGAAAGCACTAACAGGTCATTTTGAGGACTTACGGTCGGCTGCAGAGCCGTCGCTGGCCGACTCCATCTTCTCTCTGAAAGAAAGAAACAATTCAAATCTGGACAGCAGGTCAACTCTACTGATGAACAAGAACGTCGGACATGTTTCATGATTTAATAGCAGCGTTTTCAAAAAGCAGTGATGGTCAATGGCCTGTATTTATACCGTGCTTTTTAGAGTGTTCTTCGCTCCCTGTAAACACAAATCCGCATGTTTGCAAACCGAAAAGACAGAGAAAAATAACACAAAGGAACGAGCTGCACAGAGATTATCTTCAAAAAACTTTACAGCCTAGTAGCCAGTATATGTGTTTATGGAAGTAGGCGTCTTTGGAGCCGCTGCGTCATGTCCTTGCACCTTTCAGCGGAGGCTTACAGCTGTTCTTTGTCATAAAATAGTCCCGAGCCTAAAATAGTACCTGTAATTCCGTCGTGTTACTTTTTATTTGCATTTGCAGTTGATTACTGAGGTCACTAGGCAGAATTAGTATCACTACTGAGTGAGTTTTAAAGACTTTTTTCTCACAATGCTAGTTGTTACCATTCACTTACAGTGTTTTGCGCTAAGCTAATGCCAAAGGGGTACTGCCGGATCAGGTTAACAGCTGGGCTGGTTACTAATGGTTTTTCCCCACTTATCTAACTATGAGGAATATGGCAGCAGACAAATTAACTTTTGGGTGGAGTATCCCTTTAAGAAGGTGGAGGAGTTTAGGTACTTAGGTTCAACAGTCCAGAGTAATGGAGAGTGTGGAAAAGAGGTGAAGAAACATGTTCAAGCAGGTTGGAACAAATGGAGAAAAGTGTCAGAGGTGATGTGTGATAAAAGTTTCCACAAGAATGAAGGTGTAGAAGACAGCGGTGAGACTGAGGCACTGAGGAGAAGACAGGAGGCAGAACTGCAGGTAGCAGAGATGAAAATGCAGAGATTCTGCCAGGCAAGAGACCTTGAGGAAGACCAAAGAGATTTGTGGATGCAGTGAAAAACGACAGGAAGTTAATTGGTGCGAGAGTAGAGGATGTAGAGGACAGGGTTAGATGGAGCCAGATGATTTGTTGTGGAGACCCTGAAGGGAAATGCTTAAAGGAAATTAAGAAACACGATGAGAGGAAGAATCCCAATGTAAACTCCAGAATTCATAAACTAAGTTTTAAACTAAATAAAGCTCACTGTCAAAAAAACATGTCAGAATCAGAAGTAAACTGCAGGCGTGTGTGTTCTTACGGGCTCTCAGCTTCAGGTGCTCTGGTCAGAACCCTCTGCAGCAGCCCGGTCAGGCTGGCGATCTGCTTCTCCATGGCCTCCATTCGCTCCCTGATTCAGACCAAAACAAAGAACTCACTGGAACCAGCAAAACCAGTCATTCCACAGCAACAACTAACTAGGTTAACTTTAAACATTTTGGAGGCGTATTAGATGCTGTTAGCAGTTTAGTCCTTTAAACATGACGCTATTAAATACTCCAAGATGTCTGGTTTGTTAAAAATGTTTTATTATCTTACGTTATGTTTGTTTAAAGGTTTGTTCGCTTCAGTAAAGTCGTGTCAGGTTCAGTAAAACCTACATAGACCTAATAAAGCTTAGTTAGCCTTAGTAATGCCTAGCTAGCCTAAATAAAGACTAGTTAGCCTCAGTAAGCCAAGTTAAGCGATGTTAGCTTCAGCCTAGTTACTGTCAGTAAACAGCAGCTGATGAAAGCAGGATGAACTGATGATGTCATAACTTTGTCAGCTGATTTCACTGTTATTTTTAAATTTAATCTTAAGTGTTGTATTTCTATCATAGTTAGCGTTCTTATCCTCTGTGTTTTCTTCTGAATATATTTTTTAAATCTGACTAAAAGGTCAGTGAATTCTCCCAGCAGGTTTCAGTAAAACACTTCAGGTCTCTCAGACCCATCAGAACCCAGTCCATCTCACCTGGTCTCCGTCTCATTTCCTAGCAGCGGTGACCCGAAGCCTCCAGCTCCTCCTCCATCCCCTCCTCCGATCAGACAGAGCTGCTCAGCAGTGAGACCCAGCCCCGGACCCTGGACACGAGCTTTGGGACTGTCGCCAAACACAGAGGAGGTCACAGAGTCCCTCCTCAGACTCTGCCTCCCAGGGGAGCCCCGGGTGGGCAGTGTTCCTCCGTAGGAGTCCCTCATGTCGGGGATCTTCTGAGGGGAGGAGGGCGTGACCCTTAGCCCCATGGCCAACATGGAGGCAGCGTAGGCGTCGTTATAAAGAGGACCACCAGGCCGGTACAGAACCCCGCTTTCCATCAGCTCTCCCTGTAATGCAGCTGCAGAGAAGGAAGTGAGCGATCGAACAGATCCAGGACCTGGACCCCCCCCACGGCGATACAACGAGACATAGGGGTCTGCTCTGGCTGGCAGAGGGGAGTGTGGACCTCCAGCAAGACTCAGCCGACTCGGGTCTGGGCCTAGAGTGTACGGGTCGGCGTAGATAGCGCCACCATCTCCGCGAAGCAGCACCATGCTCCTGGACCCCCCCATCTCATCGTCGGGCTTCACGTCCCGGCGCTCCAGGATGGCACTGGAGGAAGTGCAGTAGGCCTGTGGCGTATGGTGGGGCTGGTGGAGCAGAGGCTGCTGGTGAGGGGAGGAATGGAGGGACTGGGAGTGTGGGTGAGGCAGGGAGTGGGTGTGGTGGGGCGGCCCGGCGTAGGACGAAGGCCTGCCGGCGCCGTAGAGTAAACGGGCTCTGGATGGCGAGCCCTGAGGAGGTGAGGCCGAGGAGGAGGAATGCTGGGAGGACATGGGGGGGTTGCTGAGGCGGCGGCTGGGTGGAGAGTCCTGTGGAGCGTGGACCATCTCCCTCTGTGACAAAAACACAAAGACCAGGTTCTAACAGGGACCAGACAAAGACCAGGAGTCAGGAATAAACTAAACAGGAACAAACAAAAACTAAACAGGAATAAGACTAACAGAAAATTATGAAATGAATATTTGAATGCAAATAAAAGACACAAACCTAATTAAAAATGAAAACATAATTATAACAAATAAACAAAAAGTAAACAAAAACCTAGTAATAACTGTTCAACGCCTTTAAAATCAAACATTTATTTACTACAAATAACTTAAATGTCCAGAAGAGAAAATCTCCATTTTATTTTTTATGAGTTTAATACTTAATTTCTCTGAGGATCAATAAAATCCATCAATCTATTAGAATAAACTCAAGCTAATGAATTGTTGTATTACCCTTTAGTTATTAACCCTGTATTTATTATTTTACTGCCATTTGCCTCTAAAATACAGCTAAAGCTAAATTCTAGTATTTTATTTTTAAAAATTTGACAGCTACTACTGCAGCTCAGCAACAGAAGTACCTGATTAACTGGGGACTAATTCATTTATAATCTTAATACATTTTTTAAAATTACAAGCATTCATTACCATTATAACTGGTTTGGGCCTCAACTTGTAATTAATTCAGTTCAATATGTTATAAGAAATCAAAGTTTGTCTCTGTGTCAAATTATTAACGATCTGGTTTCCTGGGAAGAGCTCCAGCAAATCACTTCTTTCTCATCAATCGCATATAAGTCATCACACAAAATAATATTCATATCTTGTATAAATATTAAATTTGTCTGTGCTACACACCACTGTGCAGAATGTACTAGAACTTTGTGTTTCTAGACGCTTGATGCAGCTTCAGATAACGACTTATTGACCGTCTGAGAGCAGAAACCTCAGTTCAAAGCATCAGGAGGAAGCAGCCGCCTGTCAGAGCTCAGCGGGGAGGAGATAGAGCAGAAGAACACTAAACACCACCACTCTGTAAACGCTTGTGACGCACAAAGCTATCCCCACAAGAGAACGCCAATTCAAAAGCCGATACTTCGCCATAATAACCCAGATGACTCTGGCTGTACTCCGTGAATGTCTCAGCAGAGCCGTCCTCCTCTTGGTCTCTTAGCAACAGACTCGTAGGGACAGCAATCCAACCACGCCCTCAACACTCTGACCGTTTATCTCCCCTGAAGTCCTACAGTTGGTCCCATACTGACGCCAAACACAGGCCCTTCTCCCTCTGAGGACCACCTGCCAATCAATCTGCTTCCTGGTCGTCCTCAGAGTCCCATCATGCTTCAGTGGTCTGTAGTCAGGAAATAATCTGGGACAGCAGGAGTTCAGCACTCAGTCCTCTACTCATTAGCTTTCCATCAGGTTCAGCTCAGGATGAGTAATTAGCTGCCTCTATTTTAACAGCCAATCCCAACATTTCTTCTGTGTACCACTAGAGGGAGCTGATGTACCACCACTTCAGGATGACCTAAAACTTTTTTCATAATTAGTCTGAAGGCAGGAGGGTTCCTCACCAGCTGAGATATCATATTAGTCCAGATGCCTGGAGAAAGGCCTGATTTCATCACAACACAATCTGAGCTCAGCACTGTCACAACCAGGAACTCATCAGTCCTTTGATGTTGTGATGAGGCCATAGATGTCCCTGTGTGATCACACTTGGACACATGTTGGCTGCTAGTGCAGATGAACTATTTAGTTAGACTATATAGTCGGTGTATAAGGACAAAGATCCACCTCCTAAAACTGCTATAAAAACGTCACTAACTGAAATACTTTTCAGCTTTTTCCTGCAAAGATCTGTTAAAACTTTAGTGCTCAGAATTACCAACCTGTCAATCATCTGGAGGATTTAAACCCTATAAATGTCAGTCTGATGACTTCATATCCTGGTTAATATTTATGAAAACGTTATGATTTTATGAATCAGTTAGTATGTCATAAAACCCCAAAATATTAACTTTGATGGATCATCAGTTTTAAAGTTTACTACCTTTTTGAGTCACTGAGGAAAAACTTTTCATAAACTGCTATAAAACAGTTCAGTTTCATAATATTTCTTCTTTTTTAGATTAAATCGTTCAAATGCACTTCAGTTCTGATCAAAACAATGAATCAATCATGATTTTAACCCTTTAAATGCCAGTTTGATTTAATGATAATGATTATTATAAGTTATTTTTATGAAAAAAACAAAAACTTGCCATTTCCCATCAAACTAATTTAGTCTGGCTGGAGAATAATTATTTAAATAAAGGATTTGATTAAATATTTGATATCTCTGATGTTTTTGGGAAATTAGATATAAGTCATTTGAGGACAAATATGATCCTTTAAATTCTATTAAAACTAAAATATTTGATCTTATGATTATTGCAAAATATAATGGTGCTTTCTGGGATGTTAAAATGTTTGAGAAAATTAGATAAATCTGTAAATTGTTACCGTCGACCACTAAAATCAGCTGTTTCAATGTGTCGATGTGAATCTTCATTCAGGTGTTGACTAACATAAAGGAGGTTTATTAATGAAACTCACTCTCAGGTCTCCGTTTGCCAAGTGGTGTCCAGGATACGTTCCATAAACCGGCTCTTTACAGTAAATCTTAATCACACAGCGGTCCTGGACGTCCCGCGGGTCCTCCAGCTCGTAGAACACATTCCGGGTCTCGTCTTTGATCAGCAGAGCAGTGCTGGGAGACCTGATCAATCAGAAACCTCGTCAAAAATACTTCCAAAACCCAAAGAGATATAAGGTCATGAATAAGCATCAAACACATGACAAACAGTCCATACTGTGATCCACTTTGGACCTGCTCCACCATGGCTCACTGTGGAACTGGTCCACTATGGACCAGGGTTACGGTAAGGTCAGGTTAGGGTTAGGTGTTTCAGGGTTTTGAGGTTAGGGTTGAGGTTTAGAGAAGGGTTAGTGTTAGGTTAGCTGTTCAGGGTCTGAGGTTGGGGTTAGAGTTTAAGATGGAGGTCAGATTAGGACTTAAATTGGGGTTAAGTTAGGATTAGTGGTTGGGGTTAGGGGTAGGGTATTTGGAAATGTGTTTCTCCATGAAGAAGAGATGTTAGGTCAGGTTAGATGTTAGGTTAGGTGTGAAAGGAGCTAAATAACGTTGGTCTACTTGTTTCCTATAGTGAGAGTGAAGCTGAGGACCAGGGTTGGACAGGTGGATGAATCTGTGTTCAGCGGTCTACCTGAGCATGGCCATGGTGAGCCTCTGGGGGAACATGTGCACGATGAGAGCCCTCAGGGTTTCCAGGCTGGTGAGCTCATGGGTCAGGTGGACCCTACGGATCTCCTCCCCGAGCTGGAGGAACAAGATCCCTGAAATCATGGATAGGGGAGGAGGAATGAGGAGAACAGCTGCAAATAAAGTCTCGCGTCAGTCATGTACACTTTTATTTAAAACATACGTTCTGTATTATTTTAGCTGATAGAACAACTCTTTTCTAAGTTTCAGACACAAACTTGAAACATCTGAGACAAAAAGACACTGAGGATCTCAGTAAGAAGAAAGATCACAAATCATCTTCAAGCTGTCTCCTATTTTTCTAGTGTTTGCCCTTCAGATGGGTCCAGCCTTACCTAGAAAATGATGCTGCCACGTTTTAAGAAAAGCTTTGTTCCACCACGTTAAGCATTTAGGTCCAAAGTTTTGTTTTAGTCTCACCGAGTCAGAACGCCAAATCTCAGGTCCTTGATGAAAGACTCCAAACCCATTTGTGTTTTTATCCAATGCTTTATAGAGTGTTCAGACTGAAGAGTTCACAATAAAGTTCAGGTTATGTGGAAGCATGGAGGTATATACCACCCACCCCTATATGTTTCCTAGGACTGTCAAAAATATCTAATTATCAGTAATACAAATAAACACCTAAAGCTTACATCTGATATTTCTTTAGATATTAACTTTTGTCCATATCAATTCCAGTAGTGCTTTAAACCTGACAAAAAGCTGAAGGTCGTGTGTGTTTAAGAAAACTCCAAGTTCCAGAATTTGGGAAAACGACTTGGACTCAACACAGCGTTGGCTCTGGAACCCAAGTCCTTGAGAAGGACTGGACTCTGTTTTGCTGGATTTGCTCCAGGTGAGAGGCGGAGGGTGAAGTAGCATATTTCTTAGCTCCAAGACTCTCAGCCTGTATGCTGAGGTGCCTCCCAGGTGGATGAAAAGGTAGCTCTCCTGTGCCTGAGGGTCAGGGAATGGGTCCTGACTGTTGTTTGGGCTCATGCAACATGCCTGATAGGTGTATATATAGGTTGCTTTGGATAAAAGTGTCAGCTAAGTGAATAAACATAAACCATGTTGGAACATAAAGACGCCCATTACTTGGTACCAGGGGAGCCTAGGTCACAAGTCGATGATTGACCTTGTAGTTGTAACATCTGACCTGCGACCATATGTTTTGGACACTCAGGGGAAAGAGGAACAGAGCTGTCAACTGCTCTCCACCTGGTGGTGAGTTGGATCAGACGGCAGGAAAAGATGCTGCACCAACCTGCTAGGCCTAAACCTACAGTGAGGGTCTGCTGGGAACGCCTGATGGATGATGTTGGTGGAGATGATGATAGAAATGAATAAAATATAATAGAAATAACCTTTTTTGTTATTCAGTGGGGAAATTCAGGTGAACCAGTAGCAAAGTGACAGGCATGTGGAAGCATGAAGGTTTACACAAGGTAAAAAATGATAATAACGATGGTGATGATGATGATCTGTCAGACCTGGAGCCCTCAGCTTGGCCTGGCTGGACGAGCGCGCCAGCGGCAGACTCTGGCGGAGTCGGTTCATCCGGTTAAAGCCGATGGGAACGTCCGACTCAGACATGGTTTCCAGATTTTCAGCCGAGGCGAACGAAACCCTGTTGGTCTGGTCGGCGAGCGCCGGCTGCGTGGGGCTGAGTCGGGTCACACGAGGCGTTCGGGTCTGAATTGAGTCAGAAGAGAACATCAGGAACAGCTTCTACACAAACAAGCATAAAAACAGTCCAACGGGTAAATAAACAGAGTCCACCCAACAGCTGATCCAGAACCACCTAGAAACCACTGGAGCTCCTGAAACAAGGAGTAGAATACAGCTGGAAGATGATCAATGAAATGTAGATGTTCCTGCACCTTCACTAAAATCACATTTAAGAACTTTCAAGGTAAGATTTCAAGACTTTTCAACACTTTACAATGGTGATGATTTATACACACATCAACTCAGCAGCTTTAAAGGAAACTCACTGAAATTTCAAGCTTCAACCATCAAGTTTTATTGAAGGTTATTAAAATGATGAGGAGGGAGTCAGATGAGTGAGAGACACACACACACACACACACACACACACACACAGAGAGAGAGAGGTGTGTAGAGATGTTCTGATCTTATCTATTTATAAATGATCCAGATGTTTAGAACATCAGAACCAGGCCACTTCAAACTGCATCTTCTGCCTAAAACGCTCAGTTTATCTAATAATATTGTTGTGATAATTATAAGTTATTCTATTATGTAAATGATCTCATTTATTGTGCATTTTAGCCCAAATAAAGACATAAAATATATAATTTTTGCAAAGAATCACAAAATAAAATTGACAAAACAAATGTTCTTGTTGAAACATGCAGCTGATTGGTTTGACTAGATGATTACTGAATGAGGTTCTCCTGACTCGTCCCTTTAGTTCTGCTGCTCTAGACTCAAACTGCTGGAGAACAAACTGACCACATCTCCTCTCTCTGCTGGCTTTACTCTCCCTACTCTTCGTGCTTTTAGTTTCTGTTCTTGCTGCCACTAACTTTATTCTGTTTTAGAAACAATGACTGGTCCAGTCCTTCTGTGTTTGTCTCTCTCCTGTCCTCTCAGACTCCAGTCACTCCATGCTGGTGCTGGTTCTGCTGGACGTTTCTTTCTGTTCAAAGTGAGTTTTTCTTCCCACTGTCACTCCCACACTGTGCTGCTCACAATGAGAGATTCCACTGAAGGAATGTTTCAATCCAATCAGCTGGTTCCTTAATAACAGGACAATTTGACCAATTATATTTCATAATGAATCTGATTTGATTCCAACTGAATTGCATTTACTGTAATCAGTGAATAAAGTATCTATCTAGTATCTATCGGTCTATCTTGCTTTGAGATGACCTGGAGCTTTAGAGAGAAACTGACCTAAACTGAATCGGATGCACATCAAAGAAAACTGCAGGTATTGGTTGAACTTGCGTTAATCACAACTTCCTGGAGAGACCGACCAGTAAGATCAGCTGGAAGCTGCAGGAAGGAGGAACAAGCTGCACCAGGTTCCAACCAGGACAGGATTTATTCTCTCAGTCTCTTCCACTGACATTTTAATGTGAAATACAGCAAACATTTTCCATCCCATTTAATCTCAAAGCAGCAGCTTTTCTTTTTGTTCCATTACAAAGAATCCTTCAGTAGACTTGATACTGGCTGAGTCAGCAGAAGCTGAGCAAAGAGCATCCAGGTATCGAGTCATTTTATGGTGAAGATGCTGCAGGAAGTGCTGACGCCAGTGGAGCTACAGCTGACTCCAGGTCAGACGAGTCTGTTCAGTGAGTCGTTTATTCCAGGTGGGTCTGAGCTCCTGCGTAAGGAAGACACATCAGAATTCTCCAAAATAAACCATCTTCATTTCTTCTGACCTTCAGCTCATCCTTTCTCACCTTTAGTGGCTGTAAATTAGTAAGATAACTTAAAAGGTTAAAGCTACAAATATAAAAAGAATCAGGTGAAATTCACCCTAAATCTGCATAATCCATTTAATTTAATCTAATATGTAAAACTACGACCAGAATAAATCAACACAGAAGATGCTTTCAATACACTGTCAGAACTAAAGGACAATAATTGTACCTTTTTTTGTCACTGGGGTGGTACCCTCAAAAGTACAGCTTTGTACCTTTAACTGGGGGTTATATCCTAAGGGGAACAAATATGTACCATTTAGCGTACATATTTATACTCCGTAGGGTACATATGTGTCCCCTAAGGGGTACAAATTTGTACCCTAAGGTACATGTTTGACTAGTAAAAGGTACAAACTACAAAGGTAAAAATTTGTACCCCCAGTTAAGGGTAAAAATGTTACCCTCAAAAAGTACAATTTTGTACT